>MJUU01038235.1:34120-68252 GCA_002080025.1 Modiolus philippinarum | reverse complement strand
AATTTCAAAAATTTCATTTTTTTATTTTTAGTCCGATTTTGATGCAATTTTTTCCAAAGGATTCCTAATGAAAAATTATTGTAGCGCTCTACTATTAGATTTTTGGTAAATTGCTTCCTTACCCAGCTATGAGGGGCCGAAGGGGGCCAAAATCGTAAATTTACAGATTACCAAAAAATTTTATTTTTCATCGGATTTCAATGGGATTTTTTTCTTTGGATTCCTCTTGATGTAAGCTTTCAGTACTATGTCAACGGATTTGGCGTAGCTCTTACCATTTCCGAGCTATGAGGGGCAGAAGGGGCCAAAATTGTAAATTTACAGATAACCTAAAATTTTTATTTTTCATCGGATGTCGATGGGATTTTATTCTTTGGATTCCTCTTGATGTAAGCTTTCAGTAGTATGTCAACAGATTTGTCGTAGCTGTTACTGTTTCGGAGCTATGAGGGGCTAAAAGGGCCAAAATTGTAAAGTTACAGATAACCTAAAATTTTTATTTTTCATCGAATTTCTATGGGATTTTATTCTTTGATTCCTCTTTATGTAAGCTTTCAGTTATATGTCTGCGGATTTGACGTAGCTCTTGCCGTTCCCGAGCTATGAGGGGCCGAAGGGGGCCAAAATCATAATTTACAGATTACCTTAAATTTTTATTTTTCAACGCATTTCGATGGGATTTTTTTCTTTTGATTCCTCTTGATATAAGCTTTCAGCACATGTCAATGGATTGGGTGTAGCTCTTACCGTTTCTGAGCTATAGAGGGTCAAAGAGGAATCATAAGGAGTCATAAGGGCCAATTTTTATTTTCCCTAGTTTGTGTCCAGCTAATTACTTGGTCAATCTCCTTATTGCGTCCATCTTATTATTGTGTCAAGCTCTTTCCTATGTCCATACTCACTTTAAATTACACTTTTCAAATTTCAGTGGACGACATGCTGCGGTCGTATCATGCTGCGCTCGGCGTAGCCCTTTATTTCATAATAATTTGCTAAAAAATATATACTTTTAATGTTAAATTTCACAAAACATGTCTTGATTTGAAATTGAAACTATTCAATTAACAGGAATTTTTTATGGCGGATTTCCGAAATCATTAACGTATTTTATTTGCAATTCATCAATGAATATACCTATATTCCTCTAGTAACACCTATAAAACTCCTTCTAAACTCTGTCTTTGTCTGCTAATCAATTACTCAACTTTCAATAGAATTCTGTTGTATACCACTTTGTCACCACTTGAGTATCAAGGTTACCCCTTCAGGCAGTACAAATTGGTATACAATAGTTGAGTATTTGATTAACAAACTTGAAGGAATTCTTATAGGTGTTACTAGAGGAATATAGGTATATTCATTGATGAATTGCAAATAAAATATGTTAAAGATTTGGGAAATCCGCCATAACTATTCATTATTCAATTAAAAGGAATAAATAATATAGAAGCATATAGTAAATGGTTTTGTGCAGCAGAATTGTATGCAATTATGGCAGGTTTCCTGGCTCATTAACGTATTTTGTTTGCAATTCTTCAATGAACATGCCAATATTCCTCAAGTAACACCTATAAAACTCCTTCTAAACTCCTGTCTTTAATTTGTCAATCAACCAATGAAGATTCTATAGAATTCTATTGTATTTTTATTGTCTTTATTTTGTCCACTTTCACTTTGAATTACATTTGTTCAAATTTCAGTGGTCGAGATGCTCCAGTCATATCATGATGTGCTCAGCATAGCCCTTTATTTATTAAAAGTAATGATGGGCATTAATATACATATATACGAATGATTGGAATGTGTGCTTGTATCTCAATGAAACTTAAAAATGAATACAAATGTCCCTTCAAATACCTTTTGAAATAATAATACATCACAGAGGCAATGTCCTTGAAAATTTAGGAGAAGTAATGTGACTTCCTTCAAAACAAATAGGAATGATATTCTGATGCAATCCATTACTGTAAATATGTATATCAAAAATAAGAAAATACATATTCCTTATTCAATTATATTATAAAAGTACTATACACAATGAGTTTAAGACCTCAATTATTATATTGATGAATTTTGCCGATTCAAGGAGATTTCCATTGTGATGCCTGTTATTATATATCAAAGGTATTTGAAGAAATAATTGTACAACAATTCAAGATTTCATGAGCACACATAGTGTGTGAAATGGAATCCTAATTTCATATGAAAGTGGTGAAAACACTAGAATATCTTGTCGGAGGTTATGAAATGAAATAATGTATGGATTCTAGTTTGACTGATTTCTGTGTTTGCATTCAAATGCAATATCATTTATGAAGTCTTCCAAAAGAAGTTTGTGCAGGCTTATTGTTTGTACTGTTTTAATCATTACATGTTCTAAGTATTATTTTCCTTCCGTTTTCTGTGTCAGTGTTGGCCAACCGATTTCTCAGACACCGGTATTCCAAATTTTATGGAACTTCATAGGATGCTAGATAATACAGCGGTGAATAGTTTGTACTTTTTGTTTTAGAATTATAAACTCATTGTCATGGAAACAGACAGCGGGAAAATTCAGAGACAAAGTGCTTTGAATTGAACAAAATTTGATGGGAAAGCTGCCAAACAAGTGCGGAACTCAATTCACTTCCTTCATTTTCCAAAGTGGTGATTGTTTCCAGTAAAATCTGTAAAATTGCAAGAAAGTTGAAACTGCTCAGAATTGGATGATATTTTACAGGAAGGTTTTCTTGCAACATAAAGTGTGGAGCCAATGACTTGAATGAGCCAATAATCCATATCCCAAGAAATATATTTGCAAATATCCCCAAAACATTTGAAGTAATTAATCTATATCTCTATTATGTTCTATAGACAACTTTTTTTGACAATATTACCGAAATTTTTTGTATTTCATAAATATTCCATGTCTCTCAAACAAAGTTAATATTGTTATTTGGGAATCTCCAAAGGGGATTCAGGTTCATGTTTTTGCTGTTTTGTATCCCCTTTGCAGTGGGGCGAAGACTTTGTCACAGACAGAGATTATGAAGCTGTATCCCCTGTGAAGCCCAATAACTTTTATATTCTGCTAGAAGTGCTACAATTTCCTTTAAAGGTGTTTTAAAAAATTATAAGTTTGCAACCACTGGGATGCAGGCTCATATCCCCTGTTAAGCTAACCAATCAAATTGCAGGATTTACCTGGATATTTCACTTCAGCAGAATATTAATCCATGTCGCTAAAAAATATAAGTGCAAATAAGGCCATTATAAAAAATATTCTAGATTATCATCCCAGTCCACCTTGATTTTTTTAACCCACCTCAAAAAAAAATAATTTTAATTTTTGGCAAACATTTAAGAAAATTTCTTTAGAATGAAAGCATTTAATTTGCACCAAATTTTATGAAAAAATATAGATTAAATTCACCCACCTGCCCCATATTTTGAGAAAAAATGGATTAGAATCTAAGAATTATTTTATTATTTGCACAAGATTTGGGAATGAATTGAAACTGGTACATTAATAATGAAAAGAAAAATCAAATTGTGTTGGTCACTATGTAATTATAAATAAAATTATATTATTGTGAGGTCATGAAAGACATAAAAAAATGATGCTTCATATTTCTGTTGTTTCCACTTCATATAGTTTGGTATTGTTAGTACCTTTAACATTATAATTGTTACATCCAATATACACTTTTCCTGATTTTGTGAAAGCAGTACAAAATGGATGACAAATGTCTATGTCCTTTAGGTTTATATATGTTATCAGGTGTCCTGTACTGCTTAATATATGTATGGTATGTGTTTCCTTGTCTAGTACAATTATCTTGCCTGATGGACTGCTATTAATGGAAACTGGTTTAAATGGAGTTTGTTCACTATTCACATCCGGATTACCAGTGTAAGTGTGAACTAGAATTCCATCAAATACAATAACTATTCTGCCTCTACCATCGCTATATAACTTATCAACAACACAGACTTTTCGATTATCTGGACAGGTACCGATTGTTGTAATTCTCAAGGGATATGAAAATATGAATTTATTGATCCTACTGTCACTTTCACATGTAGTTATATGTTTACCTGCTTTATCCATAGACATGACAGCTCCCTTTCCTTTGGCCGGGATTTTTCTTTCATTTCTTATAACTCCAATTAGCACTTTATAATCACTAGTGACATGAATTGCTGTGGGTTGTAATTGGTCTGTTCTGTATACAGAATCCTGTAGCTGCCCAGTTCTACCAATAATTTGTTTGATCACTGATTCACCAGTGACAAGTAGTAGCAAGTCATTTGATGGAGTGACAGCTATGTCGCAAATGTTGATGATGTCGGAAGAGATGACCTTCAGGTTGTTGACCTCTGGTTTTACTTTTTGTAGTTTGGTATTATTATGTATCCACAAAGAATCAAAATCAGATACTATTTGGAAAACTTGATGAATGTCTATTGTGTAATTGTTTACCACTCGGCATGTGAAGTCAGTAGAAATTTCTAATGATCCTGTTGTGTAGAGTTCTCTTGGCTGGAAAATAGGTAATGTAGTATTAAAGAGCTGCAGTGAATATTTGTCGTCTTGCAGAAGTTTATCTAGCTCCATGCTCGCTTTGAAGATTTTTTCTGGATCCTTCGAATTGATAACTTCCTCCAATATGGTGTGGTTATTTTTGTTAATATTTTTTATTGTAATCAATCTACTTTCTTCCTTCTTAAAAGAATCCATTGATTCCTTCTTGTGTTGGTCAAGCTTCTTGAGAAGATTTTCAGTATATGTATCCACAGCTTCATGCAGTGATATTTGTTGAGTTTTTATATTCATCTCGACATCACTGCATTTTTCATTTTTGTCCGTTTTTGTACCCTTTAGTTTGATTTCTTCTTTTTCAAGTGTATCTATTTTTACATCCATTTTATTTTGTTCCTCCTGTAACTTTTGAACTTGAATGACATAACCTTCACTGATCTGCACTAACTCATGCCCATGATTGTGAGTCTGATGGATACATTGAGGGCATACTAATTGATCACATGACTTGCAAAACATAAAACAACCTTGACCTTTATGTTCAATACATTTTAAATTACTGAAATCAGGTTCTTCATTGTGTAGGCCTACTTCCTTTATATCCACGACCTTATGGTTTTTGGTACTTTTTATTTTTGGATGTATGTTCACCTTACACCGATGACACATCAGTAAATTACAGTCTACACACTTCCAGTTAATCTTGGTCTCTGTCTCACATAAATTACAACACAACGGAAATTGTCCTTTCTGTATCGATTTAGAGCTGTCCATAGCTTTCGAAAAGCTATGTATTCAATAGCTGAATATTTTAGAAATATTTATTATACTTTGTACATGTATATTCTTATCCAAAGAATTAACAATAATTCATATAAATGCACCCCATGTTTGTATTCAAGATTTAAATACACCATACCTGTATTGCTGAGTGCTTAAGGGGAAATGCCCAATTTTGAAAGCTAGACTCTAAAAGTCATAATTTAAACTTTTAAAATATATAATGGATGAATTTTTTTTTAATATAATTTGTGGAATGAAATAATGAACACTGTGATTGTTTTTTAACCATATGAGCATATTTAGTGGTTGAAATATGTAAATTACACATTGTATTACTTAAACTGATTTCACAATTATCTTGTCATTTAAATATCCAATGCAACAATCAGGTTTTACAAATACTTAAATTTGTGTTTATTGAGAAGTACATGTATTAGTGGCAAACAAAGAAATCTCTATGGACTATTTAAATGTATGCAAACATTGTTTTTATTATAGTTTTTGTGTAAGCAGAGTTGACACATAGGGATTACTATCCCTCGTCTTACATCTTTGCTGTCCTGCATTGTCGGTGGGTTTTTGAATCCGCAACTCCTTCAAAACTACTTGTCTGATTCCAACTAAACTTTCAGAATACAGTGTTCCCTGAAGGTTGGTAAGAGGGGGTATGGTCATGGAATCTTGAGGAACTGTCAAATACCGGATTCCATTTAGCGTTAATCCCGTATTCCCGCTGAATAAAATAGCTCATCCCGGCGTCCTGTAAAAGGTCCTTCCCTTGGTGTAGTTGTGCACCTTAAACTTAGAAGGTTGATTTTATAGATTTTAGAGGTTCATGGAGCCAAAATTGCTCATTTGTGAGTCTGTTGGTTTTTGAATGCAACTCCTTCAAAACTGCTGATCTAATTTCAATATAACTTTCAGGATATGTTGTTCACCTAGTGTAGATGTTCACCTGATACTCAGAATTTCATTTCACAGATATGAGAGGTTCGTGGAGCCAAAATTGCTCATTTGTGGGTCTTGTCAGTTTTTATGTGACTGCAAAAAATTTGTGGTTGTATAATGGTATGGTGCTGTCGTTGTCGTCTGCATCGTTATCATTGTTGTCTATAGACACTTTTCTTTTTGGTTAATAACTTAAGTGAAGGTTGTGATTGATTTTAGATTTTGTGGCCCTTCCTGTTTTTAAAAAAGGGGCCAAAACGGGCAAAATTGGGTGTTTTCACATATTTGCATGTAGAATATTTATTATTATACCCCCACAAACAAAGTTTGGGGTATATAGGAATCACCCTGTCTGTCTGTCTGTTTGTCCATCTGTCTGTCCACATTTCTCGTAAGCGCAACTCCTCTTAAACCACTAGAGGGATTTTGATGAAACTGTACACAAAGGAAGGACACTATATGGAGATGTGCATGAAAGAATATGATTATTGTTCGAAACCAGGAAAGGGAGATAATTCAACTTTGACTTTTCGTTGATTCCCTATTTATGGGTTACCTTGTAAGCGCAACTTCTCTTAAACTACTGGAAGGATTTTGATGAAACTTAAAACAAAGGAAGAACACTATATGGAGACGTGCATGAAGGAATATAATCATTGACTGACACCAGGAAGGGGAGAGAATTGGACTTTGACTTTTTGTTGATTCCCTATGTATGGGTTATCTCTTAAGCGCAACTCCTCTTAAACCACTGGAAGGATTTTGATGAAACTTTACACAAAGGAAGAGCACTATATGTAGACGTGCATGAAGGAATATGATCATTGTTTGAAATCAGGAAGGGGAGATAATTTGACTTTGACTTTTCGTTGATTCCCTATGTATGGGTTACCTCGTAAGCGCAACTCCTTTTAAACCTCTTGAAGGATTTTGATGAAACTTTACACAAAGGAAGAGCACTATATGTAGATGTGCATGAAGGAATATGATCATTGTTTGAAATCAGGAAGGGGAGATAATTCAACTTTGAATTTTGTTGATTTCTCTTGCAATTTTCATTCTTTTTTTCAAGAAAAAATTTTAAGCATATATATTGTGAAGTCAAACTGTTGGAGAAGCACACTTTTTTCATTGTAATCCTCTTGATAACTTGTTTTCAAAGTGTTAAAATGAAATTTCTCTAATGCTTATAATTTTTGTGTAAATTGTCAAATAGGCTAAAAAAAGGTGAATTTCATATTTGTCTGATTTAGACAGAGTATGTGAAAAGTTCTTTCTTGCAGATTATATCATTGTGTCCATACTTGTATTGTGTCCACACTTGAACTGTGTCCATACCTGTATTTTGTTCACACCAACTTAGATTTGCACTTACCATATCGATCCAGGGTTCAATGAGCGGGGGGTATATTTGGCTGCCATTCGGCAACAGCTCTTGTTCATCATATTATGATTCGGTTTCTTTCGGTGTACTCCTGAGGAAATTTCCGGTCAGAGATGTGTCAACGGTTGTCATGTGGAATGTACAATTCATGAGATAAATTTAGCTCAAAAGGGTTGAATTTAAAAAATATATATAGTTTTTCATTGCTACAGTTTTGATGCAGTGTTTTTCAATGGATTCCTTATGAAAAATTAAAATAGCACTGAACTGTTAGATTTTTTATCACTTGCTTTCTTACGGAGCTATAAGGGGCCAAAAGGGCCAAAATTGCAAATGTGCAGATTACCTAAATTTTTTATTTTTCATTGGATTTTGATGGGATTTTTTTCTTTAGATTCCTCTTGTTGTAAGCTTTCAGTGGTATGTCGAAGGATTTGTGATAGCTCTTCAACCTTGTCCAAGCTTTAAGGGGTCAATTGGACCAAAATTGCAATTTTTTGAAATGTGTAAAATCTCTATTTCTCATCGGATTTCAACAGGATTTTGTTCTTTGAATTCCTCTTGTTGTAAGCTTTCAAAAGATTTTGTGTAGCTCTTACCATGTTCGAGCTTTAAGGGGCAAAACTTGCAATTTTCTGAAATGTGTAAAATCCCTATTTCTCATCGAATTCTTTAAATTCCTCTTGTTGTAAGCTTTCAACAGATTTTGTCTATCTCTCAACGTTTCTGAGCTATAAGGTGTCAAAGGGCCAAAATTACAATTTTTGTCCATCTGATATTTAAAATTTCGATTTTGCATATTTTAGAGATTCACTGAGCCAAATTAGCTCATTTGTTAATTCAGTTCATTTATGTGGAGCTCCTTCAAAACTATAAACCCTTTCAGAATATGTTGAACACTTGATATAATTGAGTA
Source organism: Modiolus philippinarum (assembly GCA_002080025.1). Taxonomy (NCBI): domain Eukaryota; kingdom Metazoa; phylum Mollusca; class Bivalvia; order Mytilida; family Modiolidae; genus Modiolus; species Modiolus philippinarum. The sequence continues at coordinate 59,699 of MJUU01038235.1, read as the reverse complement.
CCTGATACTCAAAATTTTGATTTACAGATTTTACTGGTTCACGGAGCCAAAATATCTGATTTGTTAATTTATTAGGGCACCGCATCGAGATGCGGGTGCCCTATAGTTTTCACTTTGTCCGTCCGTCTGTCCGTCCGTCTGTCTGTCAACATTTTTTTTGGTCAAAGTTTTCTGGCTTCTACCTGTGGGAATGATTTCATATTTGGTCTGAAGCTTTATGATGATAAGTTGTACCTTGTAAGCAGTTTTCAGGTTTGCTGTACCACTACTTCCTGTTTGCCGATACTTTAACTTTTTATTATACCACTCTATGGATGAAAATTTTTCGTCAAAGTTTTCTGGGCTTCTACATGTGGGAATGATTTCATATTTGGTCTGAAGCTTTATGATGATGAGTTGTACTGTGTAAGCAATTTTCAATTTTGCCGTGCCACTACTTCCTGTTTGCCGATACTTTAACTTTTTATTATACCACTCTTTGGATGAAAATTTTCCGTCAAAGTTTTCTGGGCTTCTACATGTGGGAATTATTTCATATTTGGTCTGAAGCTTTATGATGATGAGTTATACCATGTAAGCAATTTTCAGGTTTGCCGTGCCACTACTTCCTGTTTGCCGATACTTTAACGTTTTATTATACCACTCTATGGATGGAAATTTTTCGTCAAAGTTTTCTGGGCTTCTTCTTGTGAGAATGATTTCATATTTGGCCGGAAGCTTTATGATGATGAGTTGTAGCGTGTAAGCAATTTTCAGGTTTGCTGTGCCACTACTTCCTGTTTGCCGATACTTTAACGTTTTATTATACCACTCTATGGATGAAAATTTTTCGTCAAAGTTTTGTGGGCTTCTTCATGTGGGAATGATTTCATATTTGGTCTGAAGCTTTATGATGATGAGTTGTACCGTGTAAGCAATTTTCAGGTTTGCCGTGCCACTACTTCCTGCTTGCAGATACTCTAACTTTTCATTATTCCACTAAATGGATGAAAATTTTCGTCAAAGTTTTCTTGGCCTCTACAACTGGGAATGATTTGATATTTGGTATAAAGCTTCATGATGATTAGTTGTATCGTGTAAGGTATTTTCAGGTTTGCCGTGCCACTACTTCCTGTTTGCCGATACTTTTTAACTTTTTATTTTAAAATATTTTCATAAACAAATGTTGATAATTTGGTACAAAGGAAGTGACTGCCTATTGCGGGGCCCTCCTGCGTTCAGCAGTACCTCTAGTTCTCTTAATCTTCAACTCCTTCACAACTGTTTGTCAGATTCCAACCAAACTTCCAGTATGTGTTGTTTATCAGGTCTAGTTATGCACATTATACCGGTACTTAAAATTTTATTTTTACATATTTAAAAAATAATTGAAGAATATCCTAATCTAGCCATGCATGTGATACTTAAAATTTTTATTTTACAAGTGTTCCAAGGAACACCCATCATTTTTCTTAATTGAAAAATTAATACAATCTGTATTGTTGTAAGGTCATGTCCACTAAGTGAGATGACCTTTTTACCTCACCTGGCTATGCCAGGGTTAGCTTTTGACATCACTTTGCGTCCAGCATCCATTGTCAGTCCTTCAGTCTGTCATTTAAAGATCTTCTCCTCTGAAACTACTGAGCCAATTGGAGCCAAACTTGTTGGCAACAGTCATTGGATGGTCACCTTTTAAAACTTATATCTGGCAGGTCTGCACTCCGTCTAAGTTGGCCCCCAGATTGGACCATAGTTTCAAAATCCCAAGGCAAAACACATTCAAAGATCTTCTTCTTGGAAACTACTAGTCCAATTACAACCAAACTTAGCCACAATGGTTTCTAGATGGTCCCTTATAGGCATGTCTACCTCATCCAAGATGGCCGCCAGTTGGGACCATAGTTTTAACATTGGACTCTATTGCAATACACATTTCTACTCAGAAACTATCCTTAGATCTGACCAGGAATGGCGTCCAGCCTGGGAACATAGTTTAACATTGGACTTCATGGGAAACACATCCAAAGATCTTCCTCTTAAAAAAAAAACTTATCCAATTATAACGAAACTTAATCACATTGGTCCTTTGCCCCTTCTAAAAAGATATCAAGCAAGTTCATACCTGATCCAAGATTGCCAGCTAGCTGGAAACATAGTTTAACAGAATCCTTACAGGGAAACACAATCAAAGATCTTCTCAGAAACTACTAGTCCAGTTAGAATCAAACTAATAGCCACAATGGTTTTAAAATGGTCCCTAGCAAAAGTGGATATCCGGCAAGTCGGTACCTCATCTAAGATGTCTGTAAGCCAGGACCATAACTTTAACATTGTACTCTTAATGGCAAAACACATTCAATGATCTCTACCCAGAAACTGCTAGTCCATTTACAAATGTCCAACTTCACAAAATGCTGAGTTTAGTACAAATGAAGTTCGCATGGCAGTATTTTTGTTCCTACTGAGATCAAATGTCCAGCAAAAATTTTACCTGTATCTCAGTACACAAAAGTTGTGTTTTGGTAGTTTTTTTTTTCTGAATGCCTAGTAAGTCGTCAAAACATTTGTTTCTTAATCTGGTCTTAATTAGTACATGGCAATGACAGTATATAAAATTGCTTGGATCTTTATTTGATCTCAGATGACAATTTTTATGATTAGACAAAGTACTTTAACCCTTTCAATGCCAAATGGCAAATATGTCATGTACATTTTGGAATGCCAAAGCAGCATTAATGTCATCTATTGTTGATTGTTAAACTAAAAATATTTTGTTTTATTTGAATTCACCTGACGCAAAGGCCATCACTTGGCATCTGTCTTCCGTCATGCATCCATCAATCCGTCATATATTAACTTTTAATATTTTCATCTTCTCCTCTTAATTTACTTATTAAGAAAATTCAACCAAACTTTACAGGAATGATGTATGGAAAGTCCTTTACAATGATTGCTCAATATGTTCCAATCAGATAAACACATGGCTGCCAGCATGGAACATAGTTTTAACATAGGACCCAATGGTAAAATCTCATTTTGGCCTTTTTCTCTGAAACTGTTGACTTTGGCTTTACATTTAGATCATATTGGTTATTTTTTTCTCTATCAGTTTTTAAACATCTTTGAGTTTATGGTCTTCCAAACGTTTATATTTTATCTGCACTGAAGAGACATAAGTTGTCGAAATGCGCATATGTAGAAATTAAATTCACCGTAACTTCGGTATTTAGTTATTTGTTACCACTGGGTCGATGCCACAGCTGGTGGACTGTTAGTCCCCGAGGGTATTCTTCAGCCCAGTAGTCAGTACTTCGGTGCTGACCCGAAAGCCGATTCTATTTGGAACCTTACAATATCTAAATTGTTGTAAAATTTGTTGAAAACTAAGGAGTATCTCCCTCATGCAAAGCTCTGTCCTTAGCTGACTTTGGCCTTACCTTTAGATCATATTGGTTATTTGTTCTCTATCAGTTTTTAAACATCTTTGAGTTTATGGTCTTTCAAACGTTTAGATTTTATCTGCACTGAAGAGACATAAGTTGTTGAAATGCGCATATGTAGAAATTAAATTCACCGTTACTTAGGTATTTAGTTATTTGAAGCAAATTCAACCAAACTTTACTGGAATGATGCTTTGAAGGTCCTTTACAAAGATTTTTCATTTTGTTTCAATCAATAAAAAGCATAGCTGTGGTCACATAACATAGTTTTAACATTGGACCTTATGGAAAATTCACATTTTAATCTTTTCCTCTTAAACCAATGAAGCAAATTAAACCAAAGTTTATAGGAATTTCGTATGGAAAGTCCTTTAAAAAATTGCTCATTTCGTTCTGATCAGATAAAAAAAAACCTGTTTGCCATCGTGGACATAGTTTAAACATAGGACCTTATGGAAAAAGTCACAGGGTGATCACATTTCCATTTTGTCTCTGGAACCACTGAAGCTACAGGAATAATGTATGGAAGGTCCTTTATAGAAATTGATCATTTCATACAGATCCAGTAAAAAATGTTGCCGCCAGAGTGGAACATAGTTTTAACACAGGACCCTAACTAAAAAAATCACATTTTCATCTTCTTCTCTGGAAAAACGGAAGCAAATTCAACCAAACTTTACAGGAATGTTGTATGGCAGGTTCTTACGAAGATTGCTCATTTGTTTCTGATATGGTATGATAAAAACGATGATCTTCAATGGAAACGTAGTTCTAACATAGGACGCTATGGAAAAGTAACATTTTTCATCTTCTCCTCTGGAACCACTGAAGCAAATTCAACCAAACTTTACAACTTTGTAGGATCTGATTAAAAAAAAACCTGGCTGCCAGTATAGAACATAGTTTTAATTCATCTTATTTTTTCAGTTTTTCTGGATTTTTATTATACCCCCTGCAAACAAAGTTTGGGGGGGTATATAGGAATCACCCTGTCTGTCTGTCTGTCTGTCCGTCCGTCTGTCCACACTTCTCGTAAGTGCAACTCCTCTTAAACCACTTGAAGGATTTTGATGAAACTTTACACAAAGGAAGGACACTATATGGAGATATGCATGAAGGAATATAATTATTGTCTGAAACCAGGAAGGGGAGATAATCTGACTTTGACTTTTCGTTGATTCCCCATGTATGGGTTACCTCATACGCACAACTCCTCTTAATCCACTTGAAGGATTTTGATGAAACTTTAGACAAAGGAAGAACACTATATGTATTGTCCGAAACCAGGAAGGGGAGATAATTCAACTTTGACTTTTCGTTAATTCCCTATATATGGGTTACCTTGTAAGCGCAACTCCTCTTAAACCACTTGAAGGATTTTGATGAAACTTTACACAAAGGAAGGACACTATATGGAGATGTGCATGAAGGAATATAATTATTGTCTGAAACCAGGAAGGGGAGATAATCTGACTTTGACTTTTCGTTGATTCCCCATGTATGGGTTACCTCATACGCACAACTCCTCTTAATCCACTTGAAGGATTTTGATGAAACTTTAGACAAAGGAAGAACACTATATGTAGATGTGTAAAATGTCAAATAGGCTGAAAAAAAGGTGAATTTTATATTTGTCTGATTTAGACAGTGTTTTCATTGGAACCCTTTGGAAAAGTTTTTTCTTGAAGATTATATCATTGTCTCCATACTTGTATTGTGTCCATACTTGTACTGTGTCCATACTTGTACTGTGTCCACACCTGTATTGTGTCCACACCAACTTAATTTTACACTTACCATATCGATTCAGGATTCAATTAGCGGGGGGTATCTTTGGCTGCCATTCGGCGACAGTTCTTGTTAGTTTCTGGCATTTTTAATAACATATCAGTAAACACATGGATGAGAAATGCCCTTAGCCATTTGCGAGTAGACATTATATTTTGATATCAAATGTTCATATCTTCCATGAAACTTTTTAAATGTATTTTTAAAACAGTTTATGAAATCTGTAACCTTCTTGTAAAATTTTTGATGTTATAGTAAGGATACATTCATTAAAGTTGTCAAGAGTAGAACAGACCCAGTGTGCCATTCGTTTCAGTTGAGATATATAAACCTGTATGATGAAACTAGAATAACATTGCCATCAAGAAAAGGAAAAGGGTAATATTTGGAATCATTGTTAGCTTTATTTAGTGTCATTTCTTGTGGGTAAATGATGTTGACATAATCTAAGAACTTGGGATTTTCAATAGTATTAGGATATCATCATTATACCTGCTATTATCGTTGAAAATAGAAATATATTGATCACTTTTTAGTATGGTTCCATTTTGTAGTTTTATGATGAAGTCCCGATCATAACAGAACAGAAAAAGAAAAGCAATGAGAGGTGCACAATTTGAACCAATGGGAATTTGAATTACTTGTTGATAAACAATGTTGCCAAATTAGCAAAAATGTTGTCCAGCAAAAGATTGGAAAGTCCAGGAGCAATGATTGTTGTAAATAATATAAGAAAAAAAAATCCTTGCTTTTTTACAGCAAATGAACAGGCAGAAATGACCTTTTAATCATTTGTACCAATTTGGATTACATCAAATTATGTGGAAGTGTTTTATAAAGTGTAGAAAAACCATAACTGTCGATAGATGAAACTGGTTTATAACTGTATCAATCGTAATTTATCTAAAACTTCAATGGAAATTTTTATACTCCAAAAGTAATTGAGACTAGAGTTTTGTTAAGGTTTTTCTCAGTATTTTATAACTAACTCCATTATACAAGTAAGTGCATGCACTGGTAAAATGGATGGATAAGTAAGTAGTAGAACAGTTGCTCGATGCCAAAATGAAAGGATTCTTAGCTTGAGGGATTTTTGTGAAACTTAGGAATCTAGTACATTTTAGGCAAGTTGTTATATTAAGATGGGGCTTTGAGCACTTCTGTATCCTTATGATGTTGTTTGTTTAGCTTTTGTTCATCACAATTGGTACATATGTAAGTATTAGATATGGTATTTCTTTCTCATGATAGCAAAGTTGTTAGAAGCTTTGTCAACAGGTGTACAATCACATTTTGCCCAGATCTTAATTCTGTCATAGTCCTTCTAGTGTAACCTTAGACCAGTTTTATTGTCCATTTAACTACAGTTTGACAACTAAATTGCTCATGAAAAACTGTAGAATTGGTTGAAAAATTTAAACTATTAATACTTAGCAACTGTTGTGTTAGATGATGAACTTTGTTGCAATGTGTATGGCGCGGTATTAGGGTCAAAAATAATTAATTACGTATATACAAAAATAATTACGTATATACGAAATTTGATTTACGTATATACATAATTCGATTTACGTATATACATAAATAATTATGTATATACGGAATTCGATTTATGTATATACAGAAATAAATACGTATATACGGAAATAAATACGTATATACGGAATTCGAATTACGTATATACAGAAATAATTACGTATATACGGAATTCGTGGTAGTACAATAATTTTTGAAACTGTTCCCAGTACAAAAACTACGAAATGCTAGTGACTAGGTTCTGGGTAAATCGGACAACAGAGGTATACTTCGGACATCTCAAGAAAGTATAAGAGAAATGTTGAAATAAAAGGTAAAAAATGTCATTTCAAACATTTTTGCTATATTTATCTGCAACGCTCTCTTTTTCTGTGTTCTTTTAAACAATATATATTATAAAATATACTTGTCTGTCCGAAGTTTTCAGATTTCTGTACGAATTTTCCAGATCCTGGACGATTTTCCCCGACTAAAACAATGTGGATTACTGATGAAATACGCCGGTAATATTGGCTTCATTCGGGCGTTTTCTGCATTTATCATTCCTATAACGGTTTTTGATAACATTTAACCCTTCTGAAAGACATTGGGTATTGCCCGTGGTCAGTTGCTTGGCGTGCCATTGGGATGCTGACTTTACTGTCCGAAATACACCGTATCTACCCTATGTCCTGTCTTGAACAGGATATATTTCCCCGAGGGTCATTTGGCACAATATTACCAAAATTTAGGGTTAGTAGCCCCAAACCCGGACCTGTTGATCTATCCTCTGTCTTTTTTGTAGGTGAACACACGTAGTCGTTTAAGGAAGGATCTAGATTGGTCATTTGTGATGAAAGGGTGAATTCAAATATATTCAATACACAAAAGTACTGTATTGCCTACCAACTCCTCTCTCTGATGAACGTTCTCTTCCCGCCATCTCACATGTGAATGGTGTGTCTAATTGAAGTCGGTTACGGATCTGATCGTGGTACATTCCGAACACAGAGGTACCAACCAGTACCATTTTGAGCCCAAAATTACTCAAAAAGCCATGGGAAAGCGCTTTTTTTTTTAATTTTGAAGACCTTGCTTATTGTGTTCATTCGTATAGGTCAAAAGCGGAAAATGAGGTTGGGTTTTTGTCGAAAAAGGAACCCCCTATATTTTAGTCATGTGACCAACCTCTGCGTCCCTAAAGAAAACATAGTTTTATAGATAAATACGAAACAATTATATTAAATAAATTTTCAAGTAAATTAATTGTAAAGTAAAGATAGCAAAATTTTATCAATTAATAGTAAACTTAATTAAGACAGAAAAATAATTTACTAGAATAACGAAGCCTGTCCTTGTTTAAAACGGGCAATTTCATTGGATATCCAGGTTTTTTAAGTATATACAAAATTAAATCCGTATATGCATAATTATTTCTGTATATACGTAAATCGAATTCCGTATATACGTAATTATTTCTGTATATACGTAATTCGAATTCTGTATATACGTAATTATTTCTGTATATACGTAATTCGAATTCCGTATATACGTATTTATTTCCGTATATACGTATTTATTTCTGTATATACATAAATCGAATTCCGTATATACATAATTATTTATGTATATACGTAAATCGAATAATGTATATACGTAAATCAAATTTCGTATATACGTAATTATTTTTGTATATACGTAATTAATTATTTTTGACCCTGATACCGCGCCATAAATGTGAGCTGTTATAAACTGAATTTTTTTGTAACTAATACAGTGGGGAATTCATGTTTTTGATTATTTAAAACAAATGTTAAAACTGTGAAAATTTTAGTTATAACATATCTAATCAGTGTAACATTATTATTGGTGGTCACTTCATGTACTTTTAGAGATACTGTAAGCCATTTTTAAGCAGGGTCTCTGCCTTCTAGCTGTTAGGTAAAGCCATCTTGAAAATAGTCTGTTTCAAACAGACTCTTACATTAAGGAGACTATTTTGTATGAAAAGAGTCCGAATGATCCAGACTATCGTTAAAAAACGCGTACGGCTTACCAGTTATTCATACGAAGACACAAAAAATAATCCATTCATGTGGCGATACAGTGTCCATTTCATGATCAACTACATCGTTTTAAGTGTTTATTGTATTTATTTAATATCTTTTAAAAGATACAATGTTTTTTAAATCTCAGAGGACTTGTATTGATCTTCGAAATTCACGATTCGGTTCATTCATAAAATTTCCTGCGGCACGCTATGATTTTACAAGTTTTTATGAATGGATACATAGTAACTTCTACTTTCGCTGTTGTAACTTGTACTCAATATAAATGACTTTGAAACTTTTAATGGTTACAATGACGCACTCTACCTTAAAAAAGGATCAATCAAACCATAGCTTCGTTTTCTTGTTTGTTTTGTCCCAACAGGTGGCGCCGTGTTTTGTTTTATTAATGGCCAACTTAATTACGCCTGCATGACATACGCCATAGTAAATAAGGGTCAAATAAGTTTCAAAATAATCTGAAATTACAACAAATATTCTTTATGGAATACTTCAAATGCATTAAAATTTTAGAAAAATTCAACTATGTCATCAATGAAGCACGGAAGGTTTAAACTTGATCTCCAATGGCAATCCTAATCACAAGCGAAATTAAGTACAACAGTTACTGGATCACATGGAACCATTATGAAGGTCCCAAACTGTCACTGAATTGTTACAACAGGAGGAAGCGCTCGCTTGCTGACTTTTCATCATTTGCAATGATTCCTTCTTTTGTAGTAATTCATTTTTTACGTTGATAAAATTTGTTAGCATACTGCGCCAAGAACACATTCACGTAGGCAAGATGTTGTCATCCGTCATATCGTAGTCAGGTATTAACAAAACACTCCATGCTAGATCATGAAAGTCAAATGTAAAAACATCAGTGGAAAACTCGTGAGGGTTCTGATAAAACTATATATATACATAATTATTTCACAGTAGATCTAGTTCTAACCTTTAAAAAATTAGAAGAGGCTAAAAGCATTTCGGCTTCCCATGGATCAGTGGCAGTGCTTTGATCCAACAGATGTAGATAAAAAAAAATACAAATATGCAATGCTCTACCAGAGATCCATCATAAGAAGAAGTCTGCAACCCATTCAATATGTTTTGGAAGGTGTTGTGCCCAGATAAGGCCACAATGACTTGCTTTGGCCTAGAAAAAAAAGTTTGATAGTAAAAAACTTTTTTTTTGGCTGTGAGCAAGTCCCACTTCCTGTGATAATGCTGTTATCAGTAAAATCCTCTACAGGTGGTTCCTTCAGATCTCGTTCTAAAATAGTCATCAAAGTGATAACATGACAAAATTAGAAATATCAACATTTATCAAGCCACCGAGTGTAACATTTGTTTGGAATACCTACATGTACCAACAAAGAGGAACAGGCAATGGAATGTAAATAGAGTTTTAAATATATCGCCAACAACCCATTCAAAAACTGAATAGACAACCCAAACCGGGAAGCTAAGGAAAACTTCGGATTTTAATTCTTGAAAAAATTACATGCCAAGATTTCAGCAAAAACAGTAATAATAACAGGACTTCTGGGAATACCCAGGAACCTGCCTTATCAGCATTCTATGCTTTGATTAGCTCACCTGGCCCGAAGGGCCATGTGAGCTATTGTCATCACTATGCGTCCGTTGTCTGTCGTCCATCGTCTGTCCGTCGTCCGTCCGTCAACAATTTCAAAAATCTTCTCCTCTGAAACCGCTGGGCCAAATGTAACCAAACTTGGCCTGAATCATCACCAGGGTAGGGCTTAATTCTCAAAGTTATGTTCGATTAGTTGGCCGGTCAAAACACATGGCCGCCATTGCTAAAAATAGAACATAGGGGTAAATTGCAGTTTTTGGCTAATAACTCGAAAACCGTTACATATATAAAAAATCTGACATGTGGTAAAAACGATCAGCATGATGAGATCTACCCACTGTGCAATTTTGAAGAAAATCTGAAACCCATCTGGGAGTTATAGCCCTTTTTCCGTTAAATTTTCAAAATGTTTGCATTTTTTTTTTTATTTCAAAAAGTGTAACAGATAGAGTGTAAATTGTAAAATGTAAATTGCAGAAATGTTCAGCATATCAAGATCTACTCACCCTGAAATTTTGAAGAAAATCCATAAACCCTTGTAGGAGTTATTGCCCTTTTTTCACCGAATTTTTTAAATTTTCTTATTTTTCATCTATTATTTCCAAAACTATAGAAGATGAAGGTTAAGTGTAAATTGATGAAATGTTTGCCATGCTGTGGCGACTTCGAAACTGATGTTGAAAATTGTTCCTTGACCGCCATTTTCAAAATGGCCGCCAAAAAAGGCGGGAAAATTCAACATTGTCCGATTTCAATGAAGTTTGGTTTCCAAATAGGTCTTGATGTCGCAACTTCAAAACTGATGTTAAAAATTGATCGTTGACCCCCATTTTCAAAATGGCCGCCAAAAAAGGCGGGAAAATTCAACATTGTCCGATTTCAATGAAATTTGGTTTCCAAATAGATCTTAATGTTGCGACTTCAAAACCGGTGTTGAAAATTGTTCCTTGACCACCATTTTCAAAATGGTCGCCAAAAAAGGCGGGAAAATTCAACATTGTCCGATTTCAATGAAGTTTGGTTTCCAAATAGGTCTTGATGTCGCAACTTCAAAAAATGTTAAAAATTGATCGTTGACCGCAATATTTAAAATGGCTGCCAAAAAGGCTGGAAAGTTCAACATTGTCGGATTTCAAAGAAATTTGATTTCCAAATAGATATTGATGTTGCAACTTCAAAACCGATGTTAAAAATTGTTTGTTGACTGTCATTTACAAAATGACGCTTCGACTTCAAAACTGGTGTCGAAAGTGGTCCTTAGCAAGAACATTTTTTATATAAAAAAGAAAAAACAAAGAAATACAATAAAACATGATCAGACTTTAAAAACAGTTCACGATATTGGAGGTGTTCGACCTACGAAAGTTTGAGAAACTGAAGATCAACTATATAACTTACATTGTTACCTTGATAGTGGCAACTGAAAGCCAGGTGAGCGATACAGGCTCCTGGGAGCCTCTGGTTAGTATTATTTTGGTTTAAATTATAAAATCAGTAATTTGGCTATGGGAGATAATAAATATACCAAGAGAGGTAATAATACACCAAAAATTATCTCCCATCAATAAAACAGTGTTTTTTTAACATTTCCCCCTCAAAATGTTATGGTTAAATCTATGTGGGCATATCAAAATTTGTAAGATTAAATATGATTTGCTTATAATTTTTTTTATTCATATTGTATTTACATAAAACTATACAGAGTCTTTGCAAAATTAAAAACAGGAATTTCCCTTATCTAGGAAGTAAGTAAGTAAATTCTTTATTACAATTTTGGTGCCCACGAGAGGCAAAATAAGTTTTTTTTTACAAATAAAGAGAGGAACTCTAAACTAAAGATTACAAACACAATATCTACAAACACGGACATAATGACTTGAATACAAACAAAATGAATACAAATGAATTATATCATTATAAATGGAGTTGCCCTTTGGGAGAAACGTTACAGATTAATTCCTATTATTAAATACCACTGTACAGGATTTTGTTTTTTCTCATCTCAAAACAATCATAAATATATATTTTGATAGATTTATTATAGTATCTTTATCTTCATTGGACATAAGCCAAACCAATGCTTCCCTCAGTGACAGATTGGCATAGTTAGGATTGATATTGAGACTGCACACAAACTCTCTTCGTTTGTTTTCATATAGAGGACATGTAAATAGAAGATGGAATTTGTCCTCGATTTCATTACAATTGCATAGTGTGCACTTTCGTTTTTCTTTTTCTATATTTCTATATCTACCCTTTTCAGTTTCAAGGGAATGAGCACTGATTCTAAATTGAGTAAAACATTTTCTAATTTGGGGATTTTTTATTAGTTCGAAATATTTTTCCATTTCAAAAATAACCTTGAATGACGCATATGTCCGAAGCTTCCCTGATTGTTTGGATTCCAGATCTCCATTTCTCTTTAAATTCAATACTTGATTTTTCCTTTATGATTTGCATCTTCGCTACCCAAGGGTTGAGACTCGCTCCTCTCATCTTCGCCCTTTTCAGATATAGCAGGATTTCTGTTGTCTCAAATCCACTGTTTTGATAGGTTGCAGTTAACTTTTGCTGCAGCCAATCAGTTTGCTTATAATCAGATTTTAGATATATATCATAGCAATAAAACTTAAAGTATGGTATTTAATGGTTTTTAGTTCGCCTCAACGAAGTTGAGGGGGACTATTGGAGTACCCCCGGCGTCCGCGTCCCTGTCCGCATCCGCGTCCGCGTCCCTGTCAGCGTCCGCGTCCACGTCCACATTTGGGTATATATCTTAGTAACTATGCAGTGTAGGTTCATCAAACTTTGCATGTAGGTGCATCTTGGGCTAACTCACAGCCTCCAAGAAAATTTGGTCTCTCTGACCAGTAATTTCCGCTTGAGTGGCTTCCATTCAAATTTACATTTCAGTTCATATCTCAGCTACTATACATAGTACAATAATCTAACTGTGCATATGCATGCATCTCTGATGGTAGTTCAGCATCCAGGCAAAAGTAGTTCACTTTGACCTATATTTACGCTTGAGTGACTTACATTCAAGTTTACGTCCGAGTTCAGCAGATCTCAGTCACTGTACATGGTAGGATCATCTATCCTTGCATGTGCATGCATCTTTGGGGGTAGGTCAGCATCCATGCAAAATTAGGTCACTTTGACCTATATTTTCCGCATGATCGACTAACATTCCAGTTTAGGTCCGAGTTCAGATCTAAGTAACTGTACATGGTACAATCATCTAACCTTGCATGTGCATGCATCTTTGACAGTAGGTCAGCATCCAGGCAAAATAATGTCACTTTGACCTATATTTTCCACATGAGTGACTTGCATTCAAGTTTACGTTGATATCTCAGTAACTGTACATGGTAGGATCATCTAACCTTGCATGTGCATGCATCTTTGAAAATAGGTCAGCATCCAGGCAAAATTAGGTCACTTTGACCTTCATTTTCTGCATTATTGACTTACATTCAAGTGTATGTCCAAATTCAGTTACTGTACATGGTAAGATCATCTAGCCTTTGTATACATGCATTAGAGATGGTAAATTAGCACCTTGGCCAAATTTGGTTTCTGTGTCCATTTGCCATAACGACGCCAACTTTGTAATCGTTGATAACCTATGTTTCTATTTTGCAAAATTTCCACAATTTTATAATCTTTCTTTACTTTTGAAGGGTAATTTTTTATGTAATTAAATATATTGTAAATTGTTGTATTATTAGAAGAAGTAAATAATCTTTAATTAATTACAATAAATCATACTGAAACTCTTACTTCAAAGGGAGATAATTTGAAACTGATGTTTCACAAATTGTGGCTCAATCCTTCAAGGGTGAAGAGGAGAGGAGCGGATCGTAACCCTTGGCTAGTGAAGATATTTTACGAAAGGATATGGAGTAAATGAACATGAGACCATAACACTTATGTTAACTCCAACTGCAATAATTTTATTGAGCTGTATGGCCATTTCGGAAATTTATTCCTCATAAGCAGCACTAGAACCCAAACAAAGGAAATCCATTTTTCAAAAGTGTTTAGAATGTATAAATTCAAACGATATCCGAATAATCAGTAATATCAAATATAGCTAAGGACAAAACTACGATGGAGGGAGTTAATCCTAAGGTTTTAGAATTTACATAAATTAAGATAATAGTAATTGAACAAAGTGTACACATGAGATATGTATGATATGTATGATTTGATGCATTTCATTATTTTTAGGGCTAGGGATTCCAGCATTTTCTATAAATCTATGAATATCATTTATCCTGCATTTTTTGTTGTTTTCTGCTAAGAAAATGTTTTCTTCAAATGCTTTGTCAACAAGTTTGTTATCGGTTCGGTCTCTTAGTTGTGTATAAAATTTTATAGAGTTAAGTACTGCATCAATATATATAGGAAACCTCCCTAGGTCTCCAAGAATAGCAAAATTTGTTGCTTTCTTGTTTGTACCTTAAACGTTTTTAGCTCACCTGACCCGAAGGGTCAATGTTAGCTATTGCCATCACTTGGCGTCCGTCGTCCTCCCATCCGTCCATTAAACTTTTCACATATTCAGCTTCTCCTCTGAAACCACTGAAGCAAATTCAACCAAACTATACAGGAATGATGTATAGAAGGTCCTTTATAAAGATTGCTCATTTCATTCCGATCCGATAAAAAACATGGCCGCCAGCGCGGAACTTAGGTTTAACATTGGACCCTATGGGAAAAATCACATTTTCATCTTCTGCTCTGAAAAGGCTGAAGCAAATTGAACCAAACTTTACAGGAATGATGTACTTAAGGTCCTTAACGAAGATGTCTCATTTCGTTCCGATCCTACGAAAAACATGGCCGCCAGCACAGAACATGGTTTAACATAGGACCCTATGGGAAAATCACATTTTCATCTACTCCTCTGAAACCAATGAAGCAAATTCAACCAAACTTTACAGGAATGATGTATGGAAGATGGAAGGTCCTTTACTAGGATTGCTCATTTTATTCCGATCACATAAAAAACATGGCCGCCAGCACGGAACTTTGGTTTAACATTGGACCCTATGGGAAAAATCACATTTTCATCTTCTGCTCTGAAAAGGCTGAAGCAAATTGAACCAAACTTTACAGGAATGATATAATAAAGGTCCTTAACAAAGATTGCTCATTTTGTTCCAATCCGATGAAAAACATGGCGGCCAGCATGGAACATGGTTTAACATAGGACCCTATTGGAAAATCACATTTTCATCTACTCCTGTGAAATAACAGAAGCAAATTCAACCTAACTTAAAGGAATGATGACTGAAGGTACTTTACAAAAATTGCAAATTTCATTTCAATCCGACAAAAAACATTGCCTCAAGTGCAAAGCATAGTTTAACATTGGAGCCCAGTATGAGAAAACCATCCTTTTCATCATCTTCTCTCAAAACAATTAAAGCAAATTATACTAAATGTATAGAAGGTCCTTTGCAAAAATTACTCATTTCATTAGGATCAGACAAAACACACGGGTGCTAATTGAGAACATACCTAAACACCCTACCCCATTGGTAAAAAACATGATCATTTTTAGTCATGTATGGCATAGAAGCGTTTTGTCAGGTGAGCGATACAGGCTCAGTCTCTGAGCCTCTAGTTTAAGAAACTTTATGTGCAGTCTCTCACAATGCAAACGTGGGATAAAACTGTTATTGTATGAAGGATATTTTAATGTACCCCATATTTCAGAACCGTAAAGCAGTTCTGGTTTAATTGAAAATATAACAGAAAATATAATACCTAGATATTTGTATCTGACATCAAAGCTTAATTATATATAATATTATAAAAAAATAACAAGGCAGAAAAATGGGACTGACTTCAGCAAAACTGGAAGATATAACAGCATTTAATTATGCATACACACAATTAGGGTTTGTAATTATAATTTGCATGAATGAGTAGAAGGTATTAAGGGAAGCTGAAGACATATGAGGGACTAAATGTTGAACAAATAAAGGCTGCTCAAGATATGTTCTCATAAACACTATAAATGAATGGGGTTCATGAAGTCTAGATATTTTGTCAGCTGTGACATTAAGCTTGCCAGGTAAATGTATAGCAGTAATATGGAAATTATAAATTGCTGATTCCCAAAATAGTTTCCGCAGATATGTCATGAGATTCTTAATTATGAGAGTTACATTTAGTAATGCACCTGACTGTTGCCATGTTGTCGCAATACACATAGACACGCTTATTTTGCCAATGTTCTTTCCATCGTAATGGACAAAGGACAATTGTGAATGCTTCTTTCTCATTAATATAAAGCTTTTCAGCAAATGAATAATCTCTTGCAAAGCTCACATAAAGCCAATCATTGTTGAAATATACACCTGAACCTGTGTTGCAAGCATCAGTAAAAATATTTGTCACAGGTTTTGACTCTAGCATGAGAGTTTTGCCATTAAAAGTGGATATAAAATCCCACCACCATTGCAGGTCATGCTTTATTTCGCCATTGAGTAATGCTTTGTGCCAGTCATGTTTAAGGGCTGCAATGCAATCTATTATTCTGCGAAGAAAAACTCTTCCCCAACGAACAACAGCTGATGCCCAGTTCAGCTGTCCTGCCAATAACTGTAACTGCTTTTTTGAAGCTCGCTTACGCATAGAAAATTCCTCTAGCTGGACCTGTAAATCAGTGAGCTTTTCACCTGGAAGCTGCAACTCCATATCAATTGAGTCAATTTTAACTCCTAAAAAGGTCAAGCATGTAGTTGGATCTACAACTATGAAATCGTAATGTTCTTAGGAGGGAAATTAAAGTATTCAGAGCTTTTTAGATGATTCGCAAATGAAGAAGTCATAGATCTATGTATGCAAGAATGTTAAACTTTTTTCCGAGGCATCATGCGCCGCACTGACTGAGATAACCTGTGAAAAACGCCAGGTGCCACTCATTTTGAACCAAATGGTAGTTTTGTGTCATATAGAGTAAGCCAGTTGTCCCTTCTGGAAAAGTCCATTGAAACCCAGTAACTTTTTGGCTGTATTGGCTAATATTGACTGATTTTAGATCAACTTTGGCCATATAGTAACCTTAAGACACTAACAGCATCATCTTTTGCTTTTCAAAATCTGACACAAAATCGTTTACAGTAAAACCCGCTGGAGGAGAACAATCATGAATGAGTCTGACACCCCCATCAGGTTTAGGGATAGCTGCCATTGGGCTTATAATATTTGGTAAATGCTCAGCAAATTTATAATTTCCACATTCTATTTCTGCCTTTACTTGAGCTTGGGCCTTGGGATATAGAGGACTTTTTATTGAAACAGATGGATGGTTTTTTCCCTTAATATCAGAGGGAATATTTTTGTCTGTGATTATATCAAAACCATTTTTAATGCCATGAAGGATAAAATCTCTGTCAGTATCAAATTCTAATTCTATTTCCCATGCATTTATATTTATTTTATATTATGGCAGATTTCCCAAATCTTTAACATATTTTATTTGCAATTCATCAATGAATATACCTATATTCCTCTAGTAACACCTATAAGAATTCCTTCATAACTCCTGTCCATTGTTTGTTAATCAAGTACTCAACTTTCAATAGAATTCTATTGTATACCAATTTGTACTGCCTGAAGGGGTTTACCTTGATACTCCAGTGGTGACAAATTGGTATACAATAGAATTCTATTGAAAGTTGAGTAATTGATTAGCAGACAAAAGACAGGAGTTTAGAAGAAGTTTTATAGGTGTTACTAGAAGAATATAGGTATATTCATTGATGAATTGCAAATAAAATACGTTAATGATTTCGGAAATCTGCCATAATATTTATATTAATTGGTCTTATTGGTTTAATTTGAAATTTTTCTGCAGTTTCATTTTCCATAACCTTCAAATTTTGATCTAATGACAGAGCTGTAGATAAACATTGGTCATGAGAAACAGCAGTATGTTTCTTCCCACAGACAGGAATTGCACAAACATGCTCAAATTTACATTTATGAAAATAACAGCCTTTTTTACAATTGAAATTTTTACAAATTTCAAGATCTGATACAGAATGTGATGCATAAATAGGAAATTTATATACTTTCTTAGGACACTGCTGATTGCTTTCCTCATTACTTTATAAAAAGGTCTTAAATACATGGTATGAAGTTCAGGGACTTCAGAACCCTAGCTGAAATTGAACTTAAATTGATATTTGCAATACATGCGATCATATTAGAAAACTGATTGTAAATCACAAACACTTGCTAACTGATAAAATTTTAATGTATAACATAAATAATCCGAAACATTTGATTGCTCTAAATGTCAAGTTTCTAATAAACGACTTAAAATACTAAGATTTGCTTGAGACCAATCACATAGATTAATTTTGTTAAGGAGAGATTTGAAAAAGGTTGATTTAAGAACTAATTTGTCACCGTCAACAGTTTCTGCAATTATTTCTTCTGGAATGTGTGTACCAGGGTGTGTAACAAAATCCAAAATGTCCAAATATCCTTTGCATTTTTCTTCGCTAAATTTTAAGGTTATTTGTGGGTCCCTGTTTGTTACAATATTATTATTAAAAGGTATTCCTTCACATTTCACTTTTTGACCTTTGTTAGCAGCATAATCTTTTCCACACGGATCATCATGAATTTTATCAAAGTTCTTTAACATTTGCAATATTTCCTGACTAAACTGAACATTTGAAGTATCCATTTGCAGCAAGGAGTAAAACTTCTCTCCACTCATATTGCTTAGCTCATCACACAATAAGGAGAACAATATCAAATTGGAAAATAAATAAAGGAAGTATGTGATTCGCAGTTTAAAAATCCGCAAGTCACACTTAATAAATGCACTGAAATTTGCAGAAATCGCAATAAATAAATCCGCAAAGTATTAAGAATGCCATTTATAAAATCGCCACAAGTAATTTTGCAATACCATTTATAAAATCGCCACAAGTAATTCTTTAATGCTATTTATAAAATTGCCACAAGCAAGTCTGCAATGCTATTATAAAATTGCCACAAGTAAGTCTGCTGTGCCATTTGTCACTATTTGCAAAATCGCTTTAAGAATAGTATGCAAAGTCAATTAGGATGCTATTACGCCAAATGCAACATCTTCTAGACCGCCATATAAGTCTTTATTGCCATACACAACATAAAATACCCCAGTATTGTTAGGTAATCCAACAGAATGAACTGAAGCATTACATTCAAACAATACCTATTGTATAAGTGTGAATCTGACTTGTGTCACTGTTTTCAATCACCTTGATTAAATTACCTAAGGAAAAAATCTCCTTCCTTAGTCCAAAATTTAATTCTAAATGTTTTCTCAATAATGATTAAATAATGAAATAATAAAAGACAGTAGATTGACCATTAGGGAAATTAAGTTCCCATTTTTCCCTGAAATTGTATGTACCTTGTTCTTTTAGTTATGAACATTTTTAAGAGATTATTTTCTGCATTTATTTGAAGAATAGTTTACATAAGATACTTTGAAATAATAATATTTAAAGTGCTTTCGTACAATCCCTAATTATGAAATTTTTTCCAAAAACCCAAATGATAATAAATTGACTTAACTCTCAAAATGAGGAGGTGCAAATATGTGTTCAAAATAACTTGGAAATATTCGACCAGGGAACACTTTATTACAGAATGTAAGAATGACAAAATTCAGTTTACAACCCACCCCTAGCCCCTCTTAACAGTGGCGGATTCAGGGGCCCAGGTCGACTGGGCCTCCCATTAAGTTGGAAAATATTCAAAATTCCTAGGGGGTTGTTGGAAAATTGGGTTCTGGCCCTCCCTTTTTGAAAAATTATGGGTCCCCCCCTCTTAAGAAAAGCAGGCAGAAACTACTCAAGTACTAGTACTCCCAAAGATAAGGGTTCAAGGCTTTTTTGTCATATGCAGCTCTTAAGTGGGATTTACTTCATATTTTCTCGATTTTGAGGGTACATGAACTTAAATCATTTAAAAAATACAACATAAGATATCACATATGTATAAAAAGCATTCTGGATTATTTCCCTGGATCCAACCCCCTTCATAATTTTGTTTTTGATTTTGGGGTCATTTAATGTAATTTTCTGCAAAATTTATAGCATTTTTACACTTAAAAACTAATAAGAGAATTCAAACTTGCTCCAGCATGGGGAGATATACATGTATAGCCTCTAGTTCAAATCAAACACTATAAGGATGGAATTGTGGTTAAAGACAATGTACAATAATACGATGCAAATTCTCTAACAGACATATCCAATTCTGCCTGACCGAAGGACAAATCAGGAAAAAATTCAGTCGGTCTGGCAGAATTTTCAGCTAACGAGCCGAATGTCAGGTAAAAAATTGACATCTGCTCTATGGGCTGAAACAGTAGGTCCTGTGAATTTATTCTCAGTCTGGCATCTTTTGCTTTTTTGCCTGACCTAATGCCCTGCAAGCCTTCTAAACTTTTCGATTTGTCTGCTCTAAAGAACCAACTGTGAACATTTCGCACCAGTTAAGTCAGTATTTCTGAGATTACAAAAAACCAGAAGACGACTGGTTGCAACAAAAAACAATAAGCTGAAAAAGGTGGAATATATACAATAAAAATTCATAATATATTAATTTCAGGAAAAAAGGGAACTATTTCCCTAATGGTCCATCTACTATCTTTATTATTTCATTATTTAATCATTATTGAGAAATCATTTAGAATTAAATTCTGGACCAAGGAAGGAGATTTTTTCCTTAGGTAATTTAATCAAGGTGATTGAAAACAGTGACACAAGTCAGATTCACACTTATACAATAGGTATTGTTTGAATGTAATGCTTCAGTTCATCTTTCAACAAAGGAAAAATTTTGTTGGATTACCTAACAATACTGGGGTATTTTATGTTGTGTATGGCAATAATATTATTTAGAATGCCTGATTTTCTACATTTTCATAATGAAATTTTTTTCTCACTTTTGGATAGCAATCAATAAGCAATGTTTAATGCCAGCTATAAATGCAGGTCTGTGGACATCCATGATCATAGCCAAAAGCTGAATGTTTTGTGACTGAAACCGAAATCAAGGACATACTTTCTTTCCAAATTGTTGCACATATAACACTAGCTGATATGTTCAAACAATTCACAATAATCATTGTTGAGTCTTGATGCAGGACAATAATTATACATGCAAAATATTTGTATAAAAACAAAAATTGAACAACAGCAATTACAACTGTTAATATGGTGGGTTTCCTGGCTCTTTAACGTATTATATTTGCAATTCTTCAATGAACATACCAATATTCCTAAAGTAACACATATAACAAGTCCTTCTAAACTCCTGTCTTTTATTTGCCAATCAACTAATCAAGATTCTATAGAAATTCTTATTGTATACCAATTTGTACTGCCTGAAGGGGTTTACCTTGATACTCCAGTAATGACAAATTGGTATACAAAAGAATTCTATAGAATCTTGATTGGTTGATTGACAAAGAAAAGATTAAAAAGGTCTTCATAGTGAAGTGAGTTGCATAATGCTAGATATCTATATAAAAGGCTAATTATTTTCCCAAAATTAATAACACATTTTGAACAAAATATTACCCTTTAAAATAGAATTTAGCATTTTGAAGCTTTCCTCCTTTACAGAAAATCATTAGGTTTGTCTCTTTTATATTTAATTTCAGTCCATTCATGTCACATAAGGAGACCAATGTATTCAAACAACTCTTGGTTATATTTCAATTCCTATTCCTTAATCAATTTTAGAAATTGCTACCAGATTTGTTTCTGAAAATGATAAAAGCAATTTTTATACGACCGCAAAAATTTTGCGGTCGTATTATGGTATGGCGCTGGCGTCGGCGTCGGCGTCTGTGGACAGCATAATTTAGTTCTAGTGAACGGATTGTTATCAAATTTTAGTATGATGTTTGTTGGCACAAGCTTAAGCCCGGGTTTTAATTTCGCGTTCCTTGCCCAATCCGTTTTTGAAAAATAGGCAAAAAAGGGGCCAAAAAGGGGTAAAATTAGGTATTTTCGTGTCTGTGGACAGCATAACTTTGGTTCTAGTGGATGGATTGTTTTCAAATCTTAGTATGATGTTTCTTGGAACATTCTTGAGAAACGTTTTTTTCCTTTAGGTTTTTGCCCCACCCATTTCAGAATTAGGGGCCAAAAAAGGGTTAAATGAGGTGTTTTCACATACTTGACTGTAGAATCTTTATTATTTATTGGATTTTGATGGGGTTTGTTTCAGTGTGCTCCTGAGGAAATTTCCAATGTGGAGTATGCCAACGGATTTCACGTAGCATGTACCACTCACGAGATAACTGGGGCCCAACAGGGGCAAATCTCAAAAAAAATAATTTTTTTATTTTAAGTCCGATTTTGATGCAGTTTTTTTCAATGGATTCCTTGCGAAAAATTAATAAGCACTCAGCTATTAGATTTTTGGTAACTTGTTTCCTTTCCCAGCTATGAGGGGCCGAACGGGGCCAAAATTGCGAATTTGCAGATTATGTAGAATTTTTATTTTTCATCGGATTTCAATGAGATTTTTTTCTTTGGATTCCTCTTGATCTAAGCTTTCAGTAGTATGACAACGGATTTTTCGTAGGTCTTACCGTTTCTGAGCTACAAGGGGTCAAAGGGGCCAAAAATGCAATTTTTCTAAATATGTCAAATCTTTATTTTTCATCGGATTTCGATGGGATTTTTTTCTTTGGGTTCCTCTTGATATAAGCTTTCAGTACTATGTCAACGGATTTTTTGTAGCTCTTACTGTTTCGGAGCTACAAGGGGGCAAAGGGGCCAAAATTGCAATTTTTCTAAATGTGTCATATCTTTATTTTTCATCAGATTTCGATGGATTTTTTCTTTGAATTTCTATGGATGTAAAGTTTTAGTTGATAGTACATATTTTGCATAGCTCTTACGGTTTTTTATCAGTAAGTAATCAAAAGGGTTTATTTATTCCCTATTTTGTTTCTAGCTAATAACTGTGTCTAGCTTCTTTTTGTGTCCATCTAATTATTGTGTCAAGCTCTTTACTGTGTCCACATTCACTTTAAACTACTTTTGTTGAAATTTCAGTGGTCGACATGCTGCGGTCGTTTAATCATGCTGCGCTTGGCGTAGCCCTTTATTCAAATTGGTTAAGCAATTGCTGAACCAATCCTACAGTTTTACAACTCTGTAGTTGCTATCAAACTGTAAAATTGGTTCAACAATTTGAAAAGTTGATACTCACCTCTGGATATCTTCTAAAACTTTATTGTGGATGTACTAAAGAAAACTGCCTTTGTAATGAAAACATTTTTTCTTAAGATGGGGAAATTCTTAATTTTACTTTTGGAAATATTTCTAAATCTTTTTTTATTATCTTCAATACAACTCAAATTTAATCTTATAATGCTACTTCTGGCACATTTTTATATGTTTGTATCTGAATTTTTATTATGAAGATCATTTTTGGGAGGAAAACGTGAAAGTACTAATTTATTTAGGGTAAATAATTATACACAAATGTATCACATTTATGATCTCCCTTGTTATTTTTTCATTTTCCATTTTTACAGAAAAATAATGAAAATGAATGACCATTATATTTTAAAATATACCAAAGATCAAAAAAATTATTGGAAATTAGAAATTTTACTTTTAAACTAACAATTTAGTATTTTTAACCTTTTGTTTGCAGTTCTTGAGAAATAAATTGCCCAATGCAATAAACTATTCATATTACTGCAAATAACTCAAGCTGTACTCACACAGTAAGCATGAAGACAGAAGATTTCCTGTGTTAAGAATCATCTATTCATATTGTTGAACCAATTTTACAGTTTGATAGCAACTACGGAGTTGTAAAACTTTAAGATTGGTTCAGCAATTGTTTAACCAATTTGGAAAATTGCTTTCAACTGTTTCAGAAATAGATGGTAGCAATTTTTAAAATTGATTAAGGAATAGGAATTGAAATATAACCAAGGTGATGGTGTATTGACTATAAAACAATTAGGCTTGCTAGGAATGCTTTTGATGAATATGAAAATTGCTTAACATGTTCAATTATCAAATACACATAAGATTATTACCAGAAGTCGAGTATTAACTTCTCAATTTTTGAAACCAATTCTACAGTTTTATTAGTTTTCAATCCAATGGCTGATACAATTGGTCTAAGGTGACACTTGAAAAACTATAACAGATAGCTCAGGAGGCTTATCATAATAAACTTTATAAAAATTTAATGGCCAATACAATTGGTCAAAGGTGACACTTGAAGAACTATAACATAATTATCTTTATAAAAAATTATTCTGTTTGGGATTTTGGTAATAATTTTATCTTTAAGGGGATACCATACAGTAAAGATCCTGAACAGATTTTTTTGTGAAATTTTGGAATTAAGTCGGCGTTGGCATCAGCGTCTGTGGACAGCATAACTTTGGTTCTACTGAACAGATTGTTATCAAATTTTAGTATGATGTTTGTTGGCACAAGCTTAATCCTGGATTTTAATTTCGCGTTGACCCTGCCCCACCCGTTTTTGAAAAAGAGGCAAAAAATGGCCAAAAAGGGGTTAAATTATGTGGACAGTACAACTTTGGTTCTAGTAGACAGATTGTTTTCAAATTTTAGTATGATGTTTCTTTGAACATTCTTGAGAAACGTTTTTTTTTTCCTTTAGTTTTTGGCCCCATCCATTTCAGAATTCGGGGCCAAAAAAGGGTTAAATTAGGTGTTTTCACAAATTTGACTGTTGAATTTTAGTATTTATAAGATTTAAATGGTGTTTCTTTCAGTGTACTCCTTTGAAAATTTCCTGTATGCCAACAGATTTCATTTGGCATATACCGTTCACGAGATAAATGGGCCCAAAAGGGGCAAATTTCAAAAATTTTAATTTTTTCATTTTTATTCTTATTTTGAAGCAGTTTTTTGCAATGGATTCTTTATTGTCTCGCCCGCGACGAAAGTCGCGAAAGCGAGACATAGGCGTGCAAAGTATGACGGCGACGGCGACGGCGACGGCGACGGCGGCGTAAACTCAAGTTTTAATACAGAAGCCTTTGATGTAGGAACTTTATATTTGGTCCATAGGTAGCTTACGGCGAACCCTATCTGTCGGACCCAAAATCATGTGACCTTGACCTATATTTCGCGGTCCAGTGACCAGGTTAAGTTTTTTTG
>MJUU01038235.1:15230-32655 GCA_002080025.1 Modiolus philippinarum | reverse complement strand
GCTTAAGTCTGTTTCTCGATAACTACAAGCCATAGGTCAAAGATATTTGGTATATAGCTTGGTCTTGGTTTGCACATGTCCGTCTGCCATATGGCTTTTGACCTTGACCTCAATTTCACGGTCCAGTGACCAGGTTAAGTTTTTATGCTTAAATCTGTTTCTCGATAACTACAAGCCATAGGTCAATGATATTTGGTATATAGCTTGGTCTTGGTTAGTACATGTCAGTCTGTCATATGACTTTTGTCCTTGACCTCATTTTCATGGTCTAGTGAACAAAATTGAGTGTTTTATTAGAATATTTTCTTAATAACTGTAAGTGGTATGGTAATAATATTTGGCTTGTAGGTTGCTCTTGAGTAGTACATGACTGTTTTAGTGACAAGCAGGGACGGGCGAGACATCTTTTAGGGTCCACTCTTGTGACAAATTAACATAGCCCCACACCATTAGATTTGGTACAACTTGTATCCTTTCCAGGCTATGAGGGGCCCAAACGGGACCAAAATTGCAAACATGCGGATTACTAAAATGTTTATTTTTCATCTGATTTCAATGGGATTTTTTTCTTTAGATTCGTCTCATTGTAGGCTTTCAGCAGTATGTCAACAGATTTTGCACAGCTCTTACTCAACAGTTTCTAACAGTTTCTGAGTTATAAGGGGTCAAAGGGGCCAAAATTGCAATTTTCAGAAATATGTGAAATCTTTATTTTACATCATTGGATTGGATTTTTAGTTCGCCTCAACAAAGTTGAGGGGGACTATTGGAGTACCCTCGACCCACGTTCGCATCTGCATTTAGGTATATATCTTGGTAACTATGAAGGGTAGGGTCATCAAACTTTGCATACAGATGCATCTTGGGCTATCTCACAGCTTCCCAGGAAATTAGGTCTCTTTGACCTATATTTTCCACTTGATTGGCTTTCATTTAAATTTAGGTCAGAGTTGATATCTCAGTAACTGTACATGGTAGGATCATCTAACCTTGCATGTGCATGCATCTTGGGCGGTAAGTCAGCATCCAGGCAAAATTAGGTCACTTTGACCTATATTTTCCGCATGATCGACTTACATTCAAGTTCAGATCTAAGTAACTGCACGTGGTAGGATCATCTAACCTTGTATGTGCATGCATCTTTGGTGGTAGGTCAGCATCCAGGCAAAATTAGGTCATTTGACCTATATTTTCCGTATGATTGACTTACATTCAAGTTTACGTCTGAGTTCAGATCTAAGTAACTGTACATGGTAAGATCCTCTAACCTTGCATGTGCATGCATCTTTGGCGGTAGGTCAGCATCCAGGCAAAATTAGGTCACTTTGACCTATATTTTCCACATGATCGACTTACATTAAAGTTAATGTTTGAGTTCAGATCTCAGTCTCTGTACATAACTTTTGTATGGATGCATTAGGGATGGTAGGTCAGCACCCTGGCAAAATTGGGTTGCAGTGTCCATGTGCCATAACGAGGTGAATTTTGTAATCGTTGATTACCTATGTTTTTCTTTGGATTCCTCTCATTGCAAGCTTTCAAAAGAATGCAAACAGATTTGATGTAGCTCTTACAGTTTCAGAGATATAAGGGGTCTAAGGGGCCAAAATTGCAATTATCAGAAATATGTGAAATCTTTATTTTTCATCAGATTTTCATGGGATTTTTATACGACCGCAAAAATTTTGCTGTCATATTATGGTATGGTGCAGTCGTCGGTGTCTGTGGCCAGCATAACTTTGTTTCTAGTGGAAGGATCATCTTCAAATTTCAATATGTGGTGTCTTGGCATAATTGCAATCCCAGGTTTTAATTTCGGGTTTGTGGTCCCATCCGTTTCAGAAAAAGGGGCCAAAAAGGGGTAAAATTGGGTATTTTTGTGTCTGTGGACAGCATAACTTTGGTTCCAGTGAACGGATCATTTTCAAATTTTAGTATGATGTTTCTTGGCACATGCTCTAGCCCAGGCTATGTTCTGGGCCCCACCCGTTTAGAAAAAAGGGGCCAAAAGGGGTTAAATTGGTTGTTTTCACATATTTTACTGTAGAATCTTTAGTATTTATCGGATTTTGATGGGGTTTCTTTCAGTAAACTCCTTAGAAAATTTCCAATCGGTAATATGCCAACGGATTTCAGGTGGCATGTACCGTTCACGAGATAAATGGGCCCAAAAGGGGCGAATTTAAAAAAATTATTTTTTTAATTTTTAGTCCGATTTTGATGCAATTTTTTCCAAAGGATTCCTTATGAAAAATTACCAAAGCGCTCTGCTATTAGATTTTTGGTACTTTGTTTCCTTACCCAGCTATGAGGGGCCGAAGGGGGCCAAAATCGTAAATTTACAGATAACCTAAATTTTTTATTTTTCATCGGATTACCATGGGATTTTTTTCTTTGGATTTCTCTTGATGTAAGTTTCAGTAGAATGCCAACGGATTTGGCGTAGCTCTTACCGTTTCCAAGCTGTGAGGGGCTGAAGGGGGCCAAAATCGTAAATTTACAGAGAACCTAAAATTTTTATTTTTCATCGGATTTCGATGGGATTTTTGATTTTTTTCTTTGGATTCCTCTTGATGTAAGCTTTCAGTAATAAGCCAATGAATTTGGCGTAGCTCACACCATTTCCGAGCAGATGGGCCGAAGGGGGCCAAAATCGTAAATTTACAAATAACCTAAAATTTTTATTTTTCATCGGATTTCGATTGGATTTTTTTCTTTGGATTCCTCTTGATGTATTCATGTAAGCTTTTAGTAGTATGTCAATGGATTTGGCATAGCTCTTACTGTTTCCGAGCTATGAGGGCCGAAGGGGGCCAAAATGGTAAATTTACAGATAACCTAAAATTTTTATTTTTCATTTGATTTCAATGGGATTTTTTTCTTTGGATTCCTCTTGATGTAAGCTTTCAGTAATATGTAAATGGATTTGGCAAAGTTCTTACCGTTTCTGAGCTATAAGGGTTCACAGGGACCAAAACTGCAAATTTGCAGATTACCTAAAATTTTTATTTTTCATTGCATTTCGATGGGATTTTTTTCTTTGGATCCCTCTTGATATAAGCTTTCAGTGTTATGTCAATGGATTTGGCATAGGTCTTACTGTTTCCTAGCTATAAGGGGTCTAATGGGCCAAAATTGCATTTTTTCGAAATTAATAATATGCAATTTTATTTTTCAGCAGATTTTGATGGAATATTTTTCTTTTGATTTCTCTTGATATAAGCTTTTAGCAGCATGTCTATGGATTGGACGTAGCTCTTACTGTTTCCGAGCTATAAAGGGTCAAAGAGGAATCATAAGGAGCCATAAGGGCTAATTTTTATTTTCCCTAGTTTGTGTCCAGCTAATTACTGGGTCAATCTCCTTATTGTGTCCATCTAATTATTGTGTCAAGCTCTTTCCTATGTCCATACTCACTTTAAATTACACATTTTCAAATTTCAGTGGAAGACATGCTGCGGTCGTATCATGCTGCGCTAGGTGTAGCCCTTTATTTTCTTTGGATTATTCTCATTGTAAGCTTTCAGCAATATGGCAATAGATTTGCATCATGCCCTTACGGTTTCCAAGCTATAAGGGGGTCAAATGGGCCAAATTGCAATATTTAAAAATATGTTAAATCTTTATTTTTCATTTGATTTCAATCCGAGTTTTTTCCTTGGATTTCTCTTGATGTTAGCTTTTAGTTGATTCTATGCAAGGAGGTCTCGCAATCAGGTTTCAATTTTAGAAGCATGTTGAATCTTGAGCTGTCTTGACCCCTATTGCGTCATGATCAATTCACGTTACCACATTGATTTTATCACAGATTTATTAAACATGCTGTCCGCAATTCCCGTAGTCCCTTATTTATGATGTCGCGCTTTTATCTATGATGTCGCGAAAACAACATTCCAGATCTGGCGATGTTATTATCTGCCCTTGTACTGTATTGTATCCGCTTAAACAAATCAAGAGCATGCTTTTCTGCTATTTCTTGTTTGCAACATCTGTATGGATTCTGGTTTTGGTGACTTTTATGTTTGCATCAAAAATCATTATCACTTTATAAACACAGTAAATTTATAAGTCTCCACAAACTTAAATTCTGAGCACTTTAAATTTCCAGCCTTTTTTCCTGTTTTATTGGAAATTGTCGCCATATATTGGAAACGACAAGACCAGAATGAATTTCACACTGGTTTGGGATCTTTCCTGTGATTTATTGTGTTTATCAAAGTTAGTTGAGACTTAAACTTCAAAAGATGTTAGATACAGATCCTGAGTTGGTCTTTTTGGAGATGGGACCTGTTGTCATAGAAAAAGTAGGCAGGAAAAATCAGAATGCTTTGAATTAAACAAAATTTGTCAGGAAAGATCTCAAACAAGTGTGAAACTCATTTCTGGTTTTGTAGTTATCAATATGGGAACAATTTCCAATAAAACAGGAAAAAAGGCGGTACATTATTATTGAAAAGAAAAATTCAAATTGTGACTATAAAATTTATCAGTTTATAAAAGATGTATATGTAGCATATAGAAAAATTATCCTTCATAATTCTGTTATTTTCACTTCATATAGTTTGGCAATATTGTTAGTACCTTTATCATTGTTACATCCAATATATACTTTTCCTGATTTCGTGAAAGCAGTACAGCATGGATTGTAAATGCCCATGTTCTTTAGATTAATATATGTTATCAGGTGTCCTGTACTGCTTAATATATGTATGGTATGTGTTTCCTTGTCTAGTACAATTATCTTGCCTGATGGACTGGTATCAATGGAAACTGGTTTAAATGGAGTTTGTTCACTATTCACATCACGATGACCAGTGTATATAACACCACTATTCTGCCTCTGGCGTCAGTGAATAACCTATCAAGTACATAAATGTTTCCATTTTTTGTAATTTTAAATGGATATGAAAATAAAGGTTTATTGCTGATGACGTCATGTTCATATGTAGTTACATGTTTTCCCTCCTTATCCATAGACATGACAGCTTTTCTCCCACCAACTTGGAATGGTTCTCTGTAATTCTGTACTCCAATCAACACTTTATAGTCACTGGTAACGTGGATGGCTGTTGGTTGTAATTCCTCTATACTGTATATAGAATCCTGTATCTGCCCAGTACTACCACTAATCTGTTTGATCACTGATTCACCAGTGACAAGTAGCAAGTCATTTGATGGAGTGACATCCATATCACAAATGTTGATGATGTCAGAAGAGATGACCTTCAGGTTGTTAACCTCTGGTTGTACTTTTTGTAGTGTGGTATAATTATGTATCCACAAAGAATCAAAATGAGGTACAATTTGGTAGACTTGGTTAATGCCTGTTATGTATTCATTTACCACACTGCATGTAATGTCAGTAGAAACTTCCAATGATCCTAACCAATATAGTTCTCTGGGCACGAAAATAGGAAAGGTAGGGACAAAAAGCTGAAGTAAATATTTGTCATCAAGCAGAAGTTTATCTAGCTCCATGCTCATTTTGAAGATTTTTTCTGGATCCTTCGAATTGATAACTTCCTCCAATATTGTGTGGTTATTTTTGTTAATATTTTTTATTGTGATCAATCTACTTTCTTCTCGCTCAATAGAATCCATTGATTCCTTGCGGTGTTTGTCAAGCTTCTTCAGTAGTTTTTCAGTAAAGTTATCAACAGCTTCATGCAGCAACTTTTTTTTAGTCTTTATTTCCATCTCAACATCACTGCATTTCTCATTTTTGTCTGTTTTTTTAAGCTCCAGTTTGATTTCTTCTTTTTCAAGTGTATCTATTTTTACATCCATTTTATTTTGTTCCTCCTGTAACTTTTGAACTTGAATGACATAACCTTCACTGATCTGCACTAACTCATGCCCATGATTGTGAGTCTGATGGATACATTGAGGGCATACTAATTGATCACATGACTTGCAAAACATAAAACAACCTTGACCTTTATGTTCAATACATTTTAAATTACTGAAATCAGGTTCTTCATTGTGTAGGCCTACTTCCTTTATATCCACGACCTTATGGTTTTTGGTACTTTTTATTTTTGGATGTATGTTCACCTTACACCGATGACACATCAGTAAATTACAGTCTACACACTTCCAGTTAATCTTGGTCTCTGTCTCACATAAATTACAACACAACGGAAATTGTCCTTTCTGTATCGATTTAGAGCTGTCCATTTTGAAAAGTTATATATTCAAAAGTTGCATTATTATAGAAATATTTACTTTGTATAGTGTTGTCCCAAAATGCGGTATAATGAAATAAGATATATAAATGTATTCAAGATTTCAAAACTTAGGGAAATTACCCATGAAAGAAACATGATTTAACTTGTACAATGGGAGAATGAAATTTAAAAGCTTACAATTTGTGGAATGAAAAATGAAACAGATATTTAAAAAATGCATTAAAATATCTGGACCCCATACTTAGTAACCCTTGTATTGATTTTTTTTTTGTGAGGTCTGTAAAACATACATAGAATTCAGTAGTTTAATTATATGAATTTTGCAATCGTCTTGCCAAGGCATTTAAAGAACCACTGTTACACAACAAGTAAATTTTGTAAATGTTGATTATTTGATACATATAATTATAATAAATGAGTGTTGATAAATACATGTAGTAGTGCCGAACAAAGAAATCTCTATGAACTATTTGGGTGTACATTGTATTCAAACAAAATTTATAATGATCATAGATAAAATTTTCTTACATAATTTGGTGATTTTTCCCGTAAAATTTTGACGTCACAATAAAGATTTTCAACGCCACAATGTTCAGTGACGCAATTTGCGCCAATTGATCCCAGGTCAACCGGAGCAATTCATTCATAAAAAGAAATAGGAAAGGGGTCAATTAGTATATTGTAATTGTTGTTAACAAAAGTTTCCCACTACAGTGAGAAAGCCTTTTGAGCTCACTAGGCTTACCGAGTTTTGAAGTCACTTTACAACGATTTTCTGTCTGTCACTCTGTCAGTATGTCTGTCTGTCTGTCTGTTGTAAACCTTCAATCACAGAACTTGGCCAAGATAGTTATTTGGTGGCCTGTGCAAAAAGGTGTTTTTCAAGTTCTCCCCATATCAAAGCTGCCATGTAAATTATCATATTTTTTTGCATTTTCAGTTGCATTTTTCTCAAAGTTAAAATATCTTAAAAATAATAAATTTTTGTATTTCTTATCTTTGGGCATAAATTAACAAAGTTTTGCCAATAATATGTGTTTATCAACAATAACAACCACATATTTTTATGTTGAAGATGGGTTTATTTACCAATGACATCATTGGAAGAAGACCTTTTCCAAATTTTGTCCTTTTTTTGTCAACTTAATTGTAACTTTTTTAATTCTCAACCGATTTTCCATCTGTTTATTGCATTTTGTTTCTTATTTTATGCTCTTTTGTACTGTATATTTACAATAAGTAGTACTGATTGCAATATTTTTCTCTTGGAGTCCCTATGCCATAGTTTAAAAAGATCCTCTTTGAAACTACAACGCCAATAGAAACCAAACTTGACCAAAATCATCTTCGGGTACTGGTCCCTTTTTTGAAGGTTCACCCCTTTTTCCTATATAGCAGCTATCAGGGAACATTAATGTATTACATTGGATCTAATGTGAAAACACATTCAAAAGTTTTCTTCCCAGAAATTGCTTGGCCACTTGGATACAATAATGTTTCTATGGTCCCTTTTTAAAAGGATGTTTTCAGCTTACATGGCTATATCCGTTTATCAAGAATTAGAATATTTAGTGGAAGTTTCCATGTATTCCTCTTTTTAACTTTGAAAATCGACAAATATGGGGTTTCAACTGGAATGCCATGGATATATTGCTACATGTAGCACTTGTTGAATGAAGAAATTATTTATTATTGGTTGTATTAATGGGGGTTTGTTTTTTTTTTTATTTTATTGCTAGTAAAATTGTACAGCTGAAGTATGTCAACAGATTTGCAGTAGCTTTTACCATTTTTGAGAAACAAAAAGAATTTTTTGTCAGGTTTTTATGCCTTTTTTTTGCCTGTAGATTTCTCATGGCAAACAATTATAAAACCATTATCATTACCATTATCAACAATTTATATTATACAATTAAATGACTTCAGATTAGGTTTAAAACCACAATTAAACAACCCAAGAGATGTGATTATCAGATCTCGCTGGTTTTATTGATTGTTCCCGAAATTTAACATTTTACATTTACTTTTCCTTCTTTTGACAGTTTAGTCTTTACACTGTTTCTACTCTAGGGAAAAGGATTTTCCGTGTTACTATATATGGGTTCATGCTAAAGTGTAAAAATAAAGTGATGTTTAAACCTCAATGTGCTATATTGCGTGGTATTCTCACATTTTGAAAGGGAAAGGGAAATACTGATTTTTCTACTCAGAATCTTGTATATTTATAATCATTATCAATTGACAAGGGCCTGATCAAATAAAAAAAAAAATGATTTTTTTATTTTTATTAAATCTTTTTTTTTACCACTGCAAATTTTACATGTTTGGTGTGGACAGCATAACTTTGGTTCTAGTGAAGAGATCATTATCAGATTTTATAATGATGTTCTTTGGCACCCCTAAGATGAGCTCTTGGTATATAATGGATTTTAAAGTACGCACAACGAAATTTGCCGCAGCTTAAATCGCTGTAGCTATTTTGTTTTAAATAAGACCCTTATAATACATATATGTATCATTTTCTAATTTTTTGCCGCTACTCTTGGTATATTTACCGAAATAATCAAAATTCAAATAGAAATATTTTCCATAGACCTTCATGTTAATTTCACTCAAATTTTTAAGAAATTCGATGTGGGAGTATATCATGAATGATTTACGCAAACCAACAAACCAATGAAAAGACACCAAATGAATTGCCGATGGATTACTTATTTGCATATAGGGTGCTTGTTTGTTGTTTATTCGGGTGGCCAATGAACAAACATAATTTTTATTTGTTTACTAATTTACATAAAAATGTTTTTTTTAAATCTGAGAATAAAATTTGCAGAACCAATATCTAGTTACCATTTACTTTTATTAAAATAAATTTGTTTACAGGTTAAAAGTTTTTGTTGACACTTTGTAAAGTAATTACATAATTAATTATTTGTTTCGCAATCGAGATTAACTCCCGACCCACGTGTTTTGGTTAATCGATAGACCCGAGGGTATTATAACAATAAATACAGGTGTTGAATTAACCAGGTGTACTCCCTCTGTTTTCGACTCAATTTTTCTGTTAAAATAACATAGAAGGGTAATGGAAAACTTTTTAACCCTTGGTTGCAAAATTATGGTAATGCATGGCATGAAGCGGCAAAAAATTAGCTTTCCATTGGTATATATCATGTCATCCTTTAACATTTACTTAAAGAGATATTTGGAGAAAAGTCGCGGCAAATTTCGTTGTGGCTACTTTAATAATTTTATATAAATGTAGTATATGTTGTAATGTTATGTAGTATTACAATCTATTTTTTTTTCAGGAGACAGTCAGCCAGTAGACATAATATTGACATGTAGTGAGGACACAACAATTCTTGTTTCCAAGTTATCATGTATCCTTTTTAACTTACCTGACCCAGAGTCAGTGTACTGGATAGCTTGGTGTTTTTCATCTGTCATCCATCCATTTGTCCGTAGGTTATCATTGTCAGTATGTCCCTATAATTGTAGATCATTTGTTGTCACATTTGCATCACATCTGAAACCACTGTAACAAATTCAACCCTGAACCTCATGGGAAAATCATATCTGTACTATAATCACTGAAACAAATTCAATCAAACTTTACAGGAATGATGTATGGAAGGTCCTTAGCTCATTATGTTCTGGTCTGATGAAAAATATTCTCTACAGTATTTTTTGCGTATTTTGAAATAGATCCCAAGGCAAAATGGGTCTTTTTGATTATCAGAAATAGATTTTATTTGATTTTAAAGGTGAAATGTACTTACCAGAATATACTAATATTATATTGAATAAAGATTCCACGTAGTAGTACGTCCCATCGCAAAAATCAGGTGACAAGCGTAAAAACACCACGTGATACCCAGTCACCTGGCCCCGGATTACCACAGGTAAACACAGGTAAGAATCAGTCTAAGGTGTAACACAACTAATTCCGTCTCCCATTGCCTCCCATGTTAAATTGCACATGTTTCTGTGCTCGTAGAATTTTTATCTGAAGTTCAAATAAAATGACACATGTCTCCCTCATGAAAAAATCAACCGACCTTAACTGTAATATAAGAAAAAACTGGTTCCCGGAAGGTTACAACTCAGGGATAGGTCTTCCTGTCTGTGTTTTCACTGGAAAAATACCTCCGCTTTCAACTTTTATAAAATCTTAAATTTTCATCGAAATCGTATAAATTTAGGCTTAAAAGATTCATTATTGAATGCCTTTTCAATTTAATTCATAATAACTCGCCAACATTTTTAATCTACGATGCTATTGACACTTCTTTGGAACTATGTCGTCTCAAATAAGGACTATATTCACATATGTGCCTGACTGGGTGTGTTACACCTATAACAGAAAAAATCTCTCTCCAATATTCTCGTGTGTGTATATTTTTCATCTTTGGTGTGTATCCAAGAAAACTACAACTTTATTTTATCCATAAGTATATATTTACAAAATTTATAGACCAATTTGAAAACGGTGCTTCCAGTGCTTTTGCACTTTGATTTAACAAAATCCTGACTACTGTGCTATAGACCTTGAAACTGTTAAAAACGGCTATTTGCACCTTTTTAGCGTGTCGGGTTTACAGGAAGTAATTTAATAAACGATATGAAATTGTTTAAAACATGTGCCTTGTGTTATTTCTTGATTTGAAGCATGTTGATCATAGGGCGGGTACCCCCCCCCCCNACAATCTGCCAAACTTTTATCAGAAATTAATTTTATTTAGTAAAACAAATGTAATCTAGTGTATTGATATGCATTTCAGACGTTTATTTCCAATTAAAAATAAACGGGAATGGTTTATTAGCTTCGTATCCGTGCAAAGCAAATCATAGAATTGTCGTGATTTGCACCAGAAATCCAGTTTAGATTTTCAAGACTATTGCAAAATGTCTATCTGTTTTGCTAAATCATTCTTTGATCATCATTCTATAGTGACATGACAGTAAATAAATAACGAACAATACTATTTTCCGAACTTTTCTCTGTCCTCATTCACTTTTTAGCTCACCTGACCCGAAGGGTCAGTGTGAGCTATTGCCATCACTTGGCGTCCGTCGTCCGTCCGTCTCTCCGTCCGTCCGTCCATCCGTTAAACTTTTCACATATTCATCTTCTCCTCCGAAACCACTGAGGCAAATTCAACCAAACTTTACAGGAATGATGTATGGAAGGTCCTTTACAAAGATTGCTCATTTTGTTCCGATCCGATAAAAAACATGGCCGCCACCGCGGAATTTAGGTTTAACATTGGGCCCTATGGGAAAAATCACATTTTCATCTGCTGCTCTAAAAAGGCTGAAGCAAATTGAACCAAACTTTACAGGAATGATGTACCTAAGGTCCTTAACAAAGATGGCTCATTTTGTTCTGATCCGACGAAAAACATGGCTGCCAACACGGAACATGGTTTAACATAGGACCCTGTGGGAAAATTACATTTGCATCTACTCCTCTGAAACCACTGAAGCAAATTCAACCAAAATGTACAGGAATTATGTATGGAAGGTCCTTAACAAAGATTGCTCATTTTGTTCCGATCCGATAAAAAACATGGCCGCCAGCACGGAACTTAGGTTTAACATTGGACCCTATGGGAAAAATCACATTTTCATCTGCTGCTCTTAAAAAGGCTGAAGCAAATTGAACCAAACTTTACAGGAATGATGTACCTGAGGTCCTTAACAAAGATGGCTCATTTCGTTCTGATCCGACGAAAAACATGGCCGCCAGCGCGGAACTTAGGTTTAACATTGGACCCTATGGGAAAAATCACATTTTCATCTGCTGCTCTAAAAAGGCTGAAGAAAATTGAACCAAACTAATTACAGGAATGATGTACCTAAGGTCCTTAACAAAGATGGCTCATTTCGTTCCGATCCGACGAAAAACATGGCCGCAAGCGCTGAACTTAGGTTTAACATTGGACCTTATGGGAAAATAACATTTTCATCTTCTCCTCTGAAACGGCTGAAGCAAATTCAACCAAACTTTACAGGAATGATGTACTTAAGGTACTTTACAAAAATTGCTCTGTTCATTTTGTTCTGACAAAAAACATGGCCTCCAGTGCAGAACATAGTTTAACATTGGAGCCTGGTATTAGAAAACCATCCTTTTCATCATCTCTGAAACTACTATTCAAGCAAATTTAACTAAATGTATAGAAGGTCCTTTCCAAAAATTACTCATTTCAATAGGATCAGACAAAAAAACATGGGTGCTTATGGAGAACATATCTAAACATTAGACCCCATTGGTAAAAACATCATTTTTGGTCATGCATGGCATAGAAGCATTTTGTCAGGTGAGCGATACAGGCTCAGTCTCTGAGCCTCTAGTATGCAAAATCCTGAAATCTATTACGTAACAGATATTTTAAGAGCTACATGTGGTTTCACAAACGATTTTGTCAGAAAATCAGTTATATTTTAACAAAATGGATCGAATTGGAACGTTTTTCTGTTAAATTAATAGTATTGAAGAAAAACATATTTTTCTCCTTATTTTTTGTAAAAGGTGTAACACAACTAATTCCGTCTCCCATTGCCTCCCATGTTAATTGCACATGTTTCTGTGCTCGTAGAATTTTTATCTGAGGTTCAAATGACACATGTCTCTTCTGAAAGACACATCCTTTGGTAAACCCTCATGAAAAAATCAACCGACCTTAACTGTAATATAAGAAAAAACTGGTTCCCGGAAGGTCACAACTCAGGGATAGGTACTTCCTGTCTGTGTTTTCACTGGAAAAATACCTCCGCTTTCAACTTTTATAAAATCTTAAATTTTCATCGAAATCCTATAAATTTAGGCTTAAAAGATTCATTATTGAATGCCTTTTCAATTTAATTCATAATAACTCGCCAACATTTTTAATCTACGACGCTATTGACACTTCTTTGGAACTATGTCGTTTCAAATAAGGACTATATTCACATCTGACTGGGTTCCAAATTAGTTGTGTTACACCTCTAAATCTGGCGTATGATTGGTCTAAATACCAAAAGCTACCAGAAAGAAGGTTTGGGGCGGCGGTTGGCCCCTGGTAAGTATATTTCACCTTCAAAATCAAATAAAATCTCTTTTTGATAATCAAAAAGACCCATTTTATATTGATTTAGTGAAATATACTTACCAGAATATACTAATATTATATTGAATATTCACTGATTCTAAAGCAGTGTTCTAAGGTGGAGGTTATTCACCTTCTTTCTGTACAACATACATCCACAAGGTGACATGAAAAACAAAGTTGATGAATAAAATGCCATCACCATTTTAAAAACCATTAACCAAACAAAAACAAAAACTGCTATATACAGGAAACAAATTCTTTGTCCTGAAAACAATACAAATTAATTTATCATGATGTGATATAAGTCAAATCATATAAAAACAAGACTCTACTATATATATATACATTTCTCATAAGAAAAATTCTACTGTAAAACTTTAGGAATATCTAAGTCCCTTAAATAGAATTTCACAAATATGGACTCTGATGTCCAGTCTGCAGCATCTAAAATCGATTTTGTTGATGCTCCATCATTTAGAGCTCATCTAGGAGCTATTGTCCATGTGGAATGAGCCATTACTGAAAGTTTATCATCAGAATAAGCAAACTTGACTGTGTCAACAATCCACCTTGAGATTGTCGTTCAAGAAAACTGGTTTATGTGGATTTTTTTATTGCTAGAAATAATTTCACCCTTTCTGCGGCATTTAAATTTTGACTTAATGATTTAGTCCTTTCATTATAATGCATGAATGATCGTTAAGGATCTAGAACTTCATTGTCCGAAAAAAGAGGTACATCGATTTTTTACTACCAAAATGAGTTTGACGATCTTGTTTTGACAAATCATGCCTTACAAAGGTCAAGCCTTTTTCTGAATTTCATAGATTCATGATCGATGCATAAACTTTGAAGATCAATACATCTTCGAAAAGTTGTTATGGCTGTCAGAAAAACAGTTTTTCATTGTTAAAAACTTTAAAGATATTGCCTTAAGGAGTTCGAAGGGATCTTTCTCTAAGATATTTAGTACTAAAACTAAATCTCATTCAGGTAATAATTTTGTCTGAGGTGGTCTGGAAAGAAAAACTCCTATCAACAGTCTGGAAATATGTGGATGTTGACCCACTTAAAAATTCCCAAATGGGGGTTAAGCTGCAGAAAGCATTGAACAATAACCTGAAATGGTTCTGTATTGTAAACTCGCTTGAAAGAGAAACCAAAAATTCTGCAATTTGATTTAAAGATGCACTGTATTGGATCAATTTGCCTTTCACAACACAAGCTATTGTACTTTTCGAATTTCTCGGAATAATCACGTTGCATTCCCTTTCGCCAGAACGCACCAAGTAACTTTGTAACTGGTTCTGAAAATCCTTTTGCTTAAAAGGATCTGTGGAAAAGAGCCATGCAGTTAAGTTCAACATTTGAACATTGGGATGAAATATTTGGGTCTTTCTTTTGACTCAATAATTTCTCTTGAATTGGTAATTTGATAGGGGGAGCAATTAACAACCCCAGAACCTCTTGATACCCGTGTCTCCTTGGCCACTAAGAGAAAATTTAAATCATCCGACACTGGAACTGCCCTCCTATAGTTCAAAACTTTGGGGATCAGGCATATCGGGTGAAAGGCATAAGCAAACATCTGTTGTCCCAAAATATTGAGAGAGTATTCTTATGCAAAAGCTTCTGGATGTGGAATCCATGTACAAAAAATTGGAGTCTGTTTGTTTTCCCCTGATGCAAACAGGTCTATTACTGGGTTCCCCCTAAAATTGAATAACCTCTGGACTACACACTTGTTCAATGTCCATTCTGAGGCCCAAATTCTGACTCGACTCAATTGGTTTTCTAGGATGTTTTTCTTCCCAAGAATATGAGCAGCTTTCAGAATGATGTTGTTCTGAATTGCCATTTGCCACAAATCCAATGTTAAGTAACAAAGACTGGGGGATCTGGTTCCCCCTATCTGTTTATGCATTGAACTACACTGTTGTTGCTGCTCCTGATGAGAACACAATGACCCATCAGTTGATTCAGAAAATGTTTGTGAGAAAAAAAAACTGCCTTCATTTCCAAACAATTTATATGCCAAGATTTCTGTTCTAGAGACCATTTTCCTTGAAAAATTTGGCTGCCAATGTAACCCCCAAAAGCCTTTTTCGAAGCATTGGTCGTTACCGTAATTGTATTCATTGGAGGTATTAATGATCGGTCTTTCTGCATGTTAGCTGAATTAAACAACCATTTCAGATGAGATTTTAGAAGGTTAGTAGTTGCAATTTTTACCAACATATCTTTGCATATTGGATTCCAAAAAACTTAAACAATGAAGTTGTATTGGTCTCATATGTAAACGGGCATTCGGTATCAATTCTATATAAGATGCCATTGCCCCTAAAATTTGTAGAAAACGAAGAACAACTGTTTCCTGTACAAACATGTTCTGAATTAATTATGTCACCACAGACGAGTCAGGGTGACATGTTGTTATTCTACGTTTCTTCTGATTATTATTATTATTATTATGTCACCCCAGACTGGGGTGACATCCGCTATTGCTTGCAATTGCAAATCTAGTTTGTTTTACTTTTCTATTCTTTCTGGAAAACACTTAACCTCNCCCCCCCCCCCCCCCCCCGATAAACTGGATTTCTCCTTGTTTATTATGAACCCTAGAGAAATCAATAGATTGAGTATTTTTTGTCTATCTGCTATCAACTGATATTTGTCTTGGTTTACTATCTAGCCAGTCATCCAGATAGACTACTAAACGGAAAATTTTGTGCTCTTAGAAAAACTTCTACTGTTGTTACCAGTTCTCTAAAGATTCAAGGAGCACAAGTTGGCCAGCAACACATTGCTCTCCACTGATAGCATTGGTTTTTGATACAAAATCTCATGTACTGCCTGTGTCTCTGTGTCTGGAAATATTGGTACATGAAGATGGGCATCTGTTAAGTATAGAGAAATTGCCCAATCTTTCGGTTTCACCATGTTTATTACATTTAACATTGTGTCTATCGTGAAATGGATCTTTTTGAGGTAACTAGTTTAATGATTTTAGATTTTTCAGGGCCAGCTTAGTGCCTGTATGAATATCATTCCCTTACTTTACACGCAACAAGCTTTAGGGAACTTGGCTTAAACAATTGAGAATGGAAATTTTACCCAAGAAAGCTTAGGCTTAGGACTTTCAGTAAATGCACACTAGACAAAGTCTCAACAATAACATGCGTAAAAGAATATGTATTTAAGCCCCATTTCTACATGTTTAGTCCAAATATTAATGAGCATTGTAGAAAATAAACCTTATAGTCTGACAAATCTGTTCTGGTCTTTCAAGGTCCTTCAATGAAGAAGTGAATTTCTACTTTTTAAATAAACCCCAAGTTTTTATTTTTTTAACATTATAGCTGAGATCTGTCATTGAAAACCAAGTTTCTCAGCATGTTATAGAGATGTGCATGTAGTAAATAATTATAAATGATAGGCCCAAATAAGGACATTATCATTGATATGTGCTGTTTTTTTTTCCTTTTTTATTTAAATATATATATATATATAAACTGTTAGTTTGTGACATTAATGCACATTAAAGGTCCAAGTAAATGAAACAGAACTGGAATCTACAAAAAATTATTGTTAACTCTCATGTATACTGAATAACAGTCAACCTATCTGGACTACATCAATGCCATGAGCTTTCTATATGGCCACCTATGACTGACCAAAGACGAGACCAACACTACCCTGTGTTGTATTATTAGGGCCCCGCATCGAGATGCGGGTGCCCTATAGTTTTCACTTTGTCCGTCTGTCTGTCCGTCTGTCCGTCAACAATTTTTTCCATCACAGATTTCTTGGCTTCTATATGTGGGAATGATTTGAAA
This sequence comes from Modiolus philippinarum, assembly GCA_002080025.1. NCBI lineage: Eukaryota > Metazoa > Mollusca > Bivalvia > Mytilida > Modiolidae > Modiolus > Modiolus philippinarum. The sequence continues at coordinate 15,534 of MJUU01038235.1, read as the reverse complement.
TTTGGTCTGAAGCTTGGAAATGATGAGTTGTATCGTGTAAGCAATTTTCAAGTTTGTTGGATGCCCACTTCCTGTTTGCCTATACTTTGAATTTTTGCTAAAAACCAAATTTTCCTTCAAAGATTTCTTGGCTTCTACTAAAGGGAACGATTTGAAATTTGGTGTGAAGCTTGGAAATGATGAGTTGTAATGTGTAAGCAATTTTCAAGTTTGTCGGACATCCACTTCCTGTTTACCGATACTTTGAATTTTTACTGTAAACCAAATTTTCCGTCAAAGATTTCTTGGCTTCTACTGAAGGGAA
>MJUU01038235.1:0-13075 GCA_002080025.1 Modiolus philippinarum | reverse complement strand
TGTAGCTCTTACCGTTTCCGAGCTACGAGGGGTCAAAGGGGCCAAAATTGCAGTTTTTCTAAATATGTCAAATCTTTATTTTTCATTGGATTTCGATGGGATTTTTTTCTTTGGATTCCTCTTGATCTAAGCTTTCAGAGTTAAGGCAATGAATTTGGCGTGGCTCTTACCATTTCCGAGCTACGAGGGGTCAAAGGGGCCAAAATTGCAATTTTTCTAAATATATCTTAACTTTATTTTTCATCAGATTTCGTTCTTTGAATTTCTATGGATGTAAAGTTTTAGTTGATAGTCTATATTTTGCATAGCTCTTACATTTTTTTTTCATCAGTAAGTGATCAAAAGGGTTGAATTTTTCCTTTTTTTGTTCCTAGCTAATAACTGTGTCAAGCTTCTTTTTGTGTCCATTGAATTATTGTGTCAAGCTCTTTACTGTGTCCACAGTCACTTTAAACTACTTTTGTTGAAATTTCAGTGGTCGACATGCTGCGGTCGTATCATGCTGCGCTTGGCGTAGCCCTTTATTAAAATTGGACCCTATGAGAAAACACATTCAAAGATCTTCTCATCTGAATGTACTGAGCCAATTGGAACAAAACTTGGCCGCATTAGTCATTGAGTGGTCCCTTGCAAAAAGGTGTTTTTCAGGTCAGCACGATATCCAACATGGCAGCCAGCAGGGAACTTAGTGTTTCCCATGGGGTCCAATGTTAAACTAACAGAGGTCTTCTCCCCTTTAACTAATCAGGGATATTGGATTTATAGTTTAATTATATATAAGGGCTCTTTAACATAAAATGTCTATGTTAATCAAGGGCCAGGTGAGCAATACAGGCTCTTGAGAGCCTCTTGTTTTTTGTAGCCTTTAGACCATGTGTCTGCCTCAAAATAATTTCAAAAATATCATCCAAAGTGGGAACTTTCAGAAAAGTCCTCTGCGTTTTTATGTATAGGGAAAGAATTCCTAAATTCTTCCTTGTAAGCAGAGATTCTCTCTGGATGTTGACTACGCCATGTAGATTCAAGAATGTCTATCTGGGCTAGTTCAAGTATTAAACCTCTAGTAGAATTTGGTTTGAGACAGTCATCTTTAAAAATCTGACCAAGGACATTTCCTTTTTACCTGTAACACTCTCTTTATTTAACTCAACATTTTGAGCTGACTCAATATTATGTACAACATGTTTTGTAAACCGATCTGTATTTCGGTGAATTCTCTTGTAAGTTATAAAGAGCTTTATCTCCTGAAACGTCACTCTCTGGGTCTGAACGTATTTCAAGTTCATCTCGTTCTTGATTACCCATGTAAAGTGATAATTTAAACCTTATATCAATATTTCTACCTCTGATCCTAGGTGACCGCAAAACTTGGTCAAGGTTTGGATCTAAGGACAAAAAAAGGTCTGCGTGCCCTTAAAAGGCAGTTCTCCTCGTTTGTATCCTGTGGTCTACCCTCCCCTGACGGGACGTTATCCACAGAATTAGCAAGATCAGATCTGGGCTGTCGTTCCCTATTCTGACTTGTATACAGTTCGAACAATCTGTCAAATTTATTGTTGAAACTGTCCTCCATAGCATTAAATCTCTCATTAAACTCAGCTTGCATAGTAGCTGTTTAGAGACTCTAAATACCACTAGTTCTTGAAGTCATAGTTCCCGCTTTGCGTAATGGCGACCCGCCATTTTCAATTGAACTTTCATAGATATCTGTGTTTTCATCCATTATAATGATGAAACAAAGATTCTAACACGAAGGTTAGTTAAAGTAACAACTAAAGTTAAAGTAAATAAATTAGGATGAGACGTCTTTCCAATCAGACGCAAAAATCTTACCTGTGTTTACCTGTGGTAATCCGGGGCCAGGTGACTGCATATTACGTGGTGTTTTTACGCTTGTCACCTGATTTTTGCGATGGGACGTACTAGTATGTGGAATCTTTATTCAATATAATATTAGTATATTCTGGTAAGTATATTTCACTAAATCAATATAAAATCATATATTTCATCATCTTCTCTGAAACTGTTGAAGCAAATTTAACAAACTTTACTGGAATGATGTATTGTCCATTCTTTACAAAAGATACTCATTTTGTTTGAATCCAACAAAAATACAGCTTTCAACAAAAAACATAGTAAAGTTTTATTATCTGATTCTAAATGAGGCCATTCAAAATACAATGTTGTTTTTGCTACCTTATATATCAGCTGAGTTTTCCATTTTTATGCTTCCAAAGTCAGTTTTAAAATTTTATTTTTTCATACAAACTCATATGGTACAGACATTCATCATAATCAAAGAACAGTAACTCAGTTTGTCTTAAAACATTTTCTGTAAAGGAGTTTATAATGATAGAAAATTTGTTTCCTCAACGGAAAAACCAGGCAGAAAGAAAGGTAATTAATTTCTCTACATTTATTTAGGCTCCTTAGTCATGTAAGTAGTTAGTTTAGGAATGGTATAACAATTAGTTTGAATCTTGTTATTTGGAGTTATACCAAGTTAGTGTGAACCGAATCTGAAAACGGTCAGTTTTAAAAAGAATAAATGTAAAGACAATGGCAACATTGTTGCCAAACCGAGTTTGGAATGTCTAATAATTTGAAATTTCTTCATTTCCCAACAGAAAATTTTGATACAGATAGATGCTACTGATAGAATAAGTATTTCTCATTTAATCCATAAGACTTATTATGTCCAATCAATGTAAATAAGTTTCTGAACAAGCCAATTCTGTATCAGAAACCCTGGATAAGCATAAAACATGCTTATACATGTACAAAACTTGGCCACAATAGTCATTGCATAGTCCCTTGCAAAGGCATACCTCTTACGGTTTCACAGCTATAATTAATGGCCCTTGTAAAATGTTTTCCTGGTCATAGGAGAAAAGAAGAGAAATCCAGGGATTTCCTGGCATTTCCTTGGAATTCTTTGAAATAACATCATGTGAAGTCCTTGGAATATTGTTTTGCTCAGAATTCCAGGGAAATCCCTGGATTTCTCTTGGTTGTTCGAAGAGAACTTTCAGGAAATGCAAGGACTTTAATTTTCATTGAAGAAAATTCAAGAATTGCAAGGACTTAAACTTTTTCAAAGTTTATATTCTTTTCTCATAATGTAGAATTTTCAAGAAATGCCAGGACTTTGAGTTGTCAGAAAAGTGAAGAATTGCAAAGACTTCAACAATATCTTTATTTTCTCCTGAAATCTTGATCATGTAGACTCTTGTAACATGTGCAAGTCATTTATGATTTCAAGCATGTTGATGACTAAGATACAATGTAAGAGGAAATTCAAATTCTGACCTCTGATTGTATTTGATAAAAACAATGCAAGAGAAGTTAAATAAACCTAATGCTAATGATGGAATTAGAAAGTCTATGTGATAAATTGATGTGCAAATAAATCAAAGATCCAAATAAAAGAAGTAAGTTTAAAATCAAGCATGTATGCCTTAAATTCATATTACTTGACCTTTTTCATCATCACTGTTTTCTAATTTTCTCACACTTTTTCAAATCATGGTGNTGAAGAAAGATATCATATATTTGTGCTCTTCAACTATAAAGGTGTAAATTATTAAATCACCCTGCACACTGTCTGTATGTAATATATTAATTACACAGATAATCTCAGAAGCCTAGTAATATTCTAGTATTTAGTACCACAACAAAAAGTACTTCTTAATAAATGTTTATATTTGAGTTTATAGGAAAATAACATCACAATATGGAAATACACTACATTTGTGTGTTTAAGCTGTTGAAGAAATTACACACTGTGTGAACTTCCTGTGTGGTAACATCATTCACAGCACCACATGGTCTGACTTTGTCAGTAAATGATTGATAGGACAGATTTCCCTGGATTTCCACTGCTTGAAGAATTTCAAGGAAATCCAAAGATAAGCAGGGAAAAGCAGGGACAATTTATTCCTCAGATTTCCCTGGAATTCCAAGGCAAATTTGTAGCAGGTACCATTGAAGACTTTCAGGAAATCCAAGGATTTCCCTGGAATTCCTGTTCCAATACCGTCCCTGCATTTCCTCAGAATTCTCAGCAAGAAATCCCTGGATTTCCAGGGAATTTATTCCCTAGAATTCTAAGGAAATTCCCTGGAATTGTGTGAAATTCCCAGGTAATTTTTGCAAGGGCGGCTAAACATGACCAAAATTAAAAATTGCAATTTTGCGAATTACTTAAAATTTTGTTTATTTCTCATTAGATTTAAATGGGATTTTTTTCGTTGGATTTTTCTTGGATTTTTTTTTAGGTTTAACCAAAATTTCCGAGAAATCAAATTAGAACCAAAAATTCTGTTGACATAAGAATTTAATAGGATCTTTTGGCATTGTGCAAATGGAGTTTGCCAATTATCTAATCGGACCAGACAGCACAGTACTGGATTGGTCAATCATATCAGGAGAATTTAATGGTGAAGCTATCCCAGTTAACCTATATGTTCTCCTGTAAATGATGGCTTACATTGTGAGACGACCCTTGTGAGATCGATGCACGCGACCTCGTCTCCCATGGGTAAACGACCAACCAAAAGTGTTCATTTTTGTGATACAATAATCGTAACCATGACTAAACGTCATAAAGCACCTGACGTCACATTGTAAGGAACACTCAAATGGCGACGACTTTACTCCCATAGTATAGGTTTCCAGATGTTTGTTGTCGTATTTTACGGAAGAAATAGCTACTTACATTCGATCAAAATCAAAGATCGTATTATCTTTCACTCATGTAAGAAATTCTTCATCTTATTCTCTTGTTTCGCTGCGCTCCACTCGAGAAAAGACGAATTTTCTTACATTCATGAAAGATACCCCAATCTTTGATCTGCTCTCATGTAAGAAGCTATTAATCTATGTAAAAGATCCATGTTTTAAATTGCAATATCTTCGATCTTACAATAACTCCAATCTTTAAATTTGGATATGATATTTATATTGATGTTCCAAATGTATTTATCAGTGTTTCATTAATATAGCATGAAAAATTGATGAATAAATTAAACTTTGAAGTTTCGTAGAAGTATATAGTAAAATATTCAATGTTTCACCTCCTTATAAGGTAAACGGTGCCCACATGTCCGGATAAGAGAATAGATTAAGGTAACATCTTTACTCTTCAGGCATGAATGAAACTTGTTGTAACAATGGGAAGTGTGAACAAACAGTTTACCTGATTAGGTAATTATTTTGATATTCTGCAAGAAAAGTAATGGGGAATGTCAGAGGTTATCTGCAGTAACAGAGAGCAGCCCCCGGGATCATAGATGCCACTTGAATCATTGACTTGATAATTGGATTGTGAATTAACCTTCATGAGATACAAATGGAGTTTTAATTTGACTTTGATTCACCAAGTTTTGATAGAGTAATTTCCCTCCTGACTTTAAAATGTCATTGTAAATAATAGTTTTCCTGCCTTTTTTGAGACCAATGAGAAACATCTGTTGGTTATCTGCCTGTACCAAGTTAGTTATTTATGATTAAAGTGGAGACATAACAATAGTCTCTTTTGATATGAAAAAATAAAAAATTATCTCCACTTTGACCATATATAACTACAAGTAACATGGTACAGGGAGATAACCAACCAATGTTCCTTCATTCAGGTTATTGACTTGATATTTGATATCTGAGTTTACCTTGATGAGTATCATACAAAGTATGAGTTAAGTCACGATTCATCAAGTTTTGTCTCGCCCGCGACGAAAGGCGCGGAAAGCGAGACATATGCGTATGAAGTATGACGGCAGCGTCGGCGACGTAAACTTTCATGTTAAAGTTTATGTGATTAGGTCATTTTCTCAGTAACTATAAATGGTAGGTCAATGATATTTGGTATATAGGTTGGTCTTGAGTAGTACATGACAGTCTGCTATATGGTTTTTGTCTGTGACCTCAATTTCACGGTCCAATGAACATGTTAAGTTTTTGTGCTTAGTTTCTCAGTAACTATAAGTGGTAGATCAATGATATTTGGTATGTAGGTTTGTCTTAGGTAGTACATGACAGTCTGTCATATGGCTTTTGTCCTTGACCTAAATTTCACGGTCTAGTGAGCATGTTAAGTTTTTGTGATTAGGTCCATTTCTCAGTAACTATAAGTGATAGGTCACTGATATTTGGTATATAGGTTGGTCTTGAGTAGTACATGACAGTCTGCTCTGTGGTTTTTGTCTGTGACCTCAATTTCACGGTCCAATGAACTTTGTTAAGTTTTTGTACACACTATAGTTTCTCAGTAACTATAAGTGCTAGGTAAATGATATATGGTATGGAGGTTGTTCTTAGATAGGACATGGCAGTCTGTCATATGGCTTTTGTCCTTGACCTCAATGTCACGGTCTAGTGAGCATGTTAAGTTTTTGTGTTAAGGTCATTTTCTCAGTAACTGCAAGTGGTAGGTCAATGATATTTGGTATATAGGTTGGTCTTGAGTAGTACATGACAGTCTGCTATATGGTTTTTGTGTGTGACCCTCAATTTCACGGTCCAATGATCATGTTAAGTTTCCCAGTTTTTATTAATGTTAGGTCAATAATATTTGGTATTTGGGTTTGTCCTAAATGGAACATGACAGCCTGCTGTTTGGCTTTAGCCCTTGACCTCATTTTCACGGTCTAATGAACATATTTGGTTTTCAGTATCTATCAGTGGTCACTGATATTTTCATTTTTGGAGATTCATGACTTTCTGCTCTATTGCTTTTGTCACTTACCATAATTTCACAGTCTAGCATTATGTTTAGATATCTGATTTAGTCAGTTTGAGAATTCACATCAATTTTGTGACCATGAAGGGACGGGCGAGACATCAATTTGGGTCCACACTTGTTGTAGGAGTTATTGTCCCACGATTTTTAAAATTTGATGAAATAATAGTGTTTGAAAAGTCTTGAGATATTGACTTGATATTTGGTATGTGAGTTTAACTTGATGAGTTTTAGTTTGAACATGATTTGTTAAATTTTAATGGAGTTATTTCCCTTAAGACTTAAAATTTCATGAAATGACAGTTTTCCATTATTTTTTGAAGACCTCTTTTGATATGTGATATGTGAGTTCACCCTATTGACGTAGAGATTTGATTTTAGTTTGGCCATAATTTTTAGTTCACCGGCATGAATGTCCGGAGAGCTATTCTCATTCCCCTGATGTCAGCGTCAGCAAAACTTAAACCTGCATGGCTTGTGGAATGGAGACCTGAACAGCTAAGATGTTGATATGTAATATGTGACTTCATTGTGATGAGAGCTTTCTTCTGGTACCATACTTGTAAACATTTTGACCCTTACAATGCTCCAAGGGCAAAAAACTTGAACCCTGTTTCTAGAAGTTATTCTTTTAATAGTAGACATTACAATTATGAAAATGTATAACTGTCAAATTAATTGTGCATTGAGATCACTCTAATCCCAGACAAGCTATGTTGTCCACTGACAACTCTTGTTAGTTCGCCTCAACGAAGTTGAGGAGGACTATTGGAGTACCCCCCGGCGTCAGCGTCCGCGTCTTTGTCCGCATCCGCATTTAGGTATATATCTTAGTATCTATGCAGGGTAGGGTCATCAAACTTTGCATGCAGGTGCATCTTGGGCTATCGCACAGCCTCTAAGAAAATTAGGTTTCCCTGACCTATATTTTCTGCTTGAATGGCTTGCATTTAAATTTACATCAAAGGTCATATCTCAATAGCTATGCAAAGTGTGATCATCTAACTGTGCATATGCATGCATCTCTGATTGTAGGTCAGCATCCAGGCAAAATTAGGTCACTTTGACCTACATTTTCCGCTTGAGTGACTTATATTCAAGTTTACGTCCAAGTTCAGATCTCAGTCACTGTACATGGTAGGATAATCTCACCTTGCATATGCATGCATCTCTGATGGTAGGTCAGCATCCAAGCAAATTGGATCACTATGACCTATATTTTCCGCTTGAGTAACTTACATTCAAGTTTACGTCTGAGTTCAGATCTCAGTCACTGTATGTGGTAGGATCATCTAGCGTTGCACATGCATGCATCTTGGATGTTAGATCAGCATCCAGGCAGAGTTAGGTCACTATGACCTATATTTTCCGCTTGAGTGACCTTTATTCAATTTTATGTCCCGAGTTCAGATTTCAGTCATTGTACATAGTAGGATCATCTAACCTTGCATATTCATGCATCTCTGATAGCTTCTCAGCATCCAGGCAAAATTAGGTCACTTTGACTTATATATTCTGCTTGAGTGACTTTCATTCAAGTTTACGTCTGAGTTCAGATGTCAGTCACTGTACATGGTAGGATTATCTTACCTTGCATGTGCATGCATCTTTGGTAGTATGTCAGCATCGAGGCAACATTGGGTTGTTGAGATAATGTGCCATAATGAGGCGAACTTTGTAATTGTTGATTACCTATGTTTTTTATTGTTATAGGACTTTTCTAGTTTATCAGCAGTTTTGGCATTCTTGTCATTCCAACTCATTAAGTTGGTACAATTAACAAATGGGATAGACTTCACACAGGCAATTGTATAATGGTAAAAGGACAAATATTTGAATAACTTTTAATTTCCTAACAGTTTGGTGCAATGTTTGAATCAATATGTTTTTTTTGTTATCCTTAATCCTTATACAGATAATAATAATTGTATATTACAACTTTCACATCTCCATACACTCAGAGATCATATATCTAATGTTAAATGTATGACCAGCTGTGCATCTTATACTACTGGCAGCCATCTTGTTTTTACTGGAGGTTCTAGAGCTCAGTTTGTAGCAACAAAGATAACTCTACAACAAGACCAGGATAATGTGAAAACAACATTACAGACATTAAAATCCTGCCATCTTGGAGAAGAGTGGTTAACACGGAAACAGAAAAAATCTAAATTATTTAAATCTAATCCAGAGACGAGGATAATGGACTTGTGTGCTGTTCCACTGAAAGATATTTTACCAGACAGTCCAGATCATCTGTGTGTTTTAGCAAGTGCTTGTTCTGATGGTTATGTAAGGTAACTTATAGTGTTGCTATTTCAGTGATGTTTAATTTTACATGTATGTAAGAAAAAAACACTGGCTGTTGCCAGTGCCGGTACCAAGTCCGGCTATCCCGAGTTCCTATCGTTATCTATGTTTGTATTTTGTTATTTTATTGTTTTTCTTATGCAGTTCCCTGGTTGATTGTGGCATGTGATTGCAATGTTCAGCCATTGTAAGTGTTTCCTGTTATCTTCCTTTCATTAACATACTATACAGCACATGTACAATAAATAAAAGAAAACAACAATGGGATACAGAAACAAGCTAATATGTCTTCAGTTTGCCATTCTCAAAATTACAGATTTTTGCAATTCAAAGATTCTACCCAAAAGCAAGCTTCAGTTAAACCGAGTTAGCCTCTTATTTTTTGTTTAATATGAAAGTATATTATCAAAACATTGCATATACATGTATTAGTTCAATGCATCAAATTTTTCGAAACACTGCAACACGGATAAGCATCCCAAATTGTATTGATAAAAATATATGTTGGGAGACAGCTTAATGTCATTTAAATTAGACAGAGTAAGAAAGTTTGTGTAGCTGTCGACCATGGAGAACAACGAAATTAGAATATGAAATAAAATAAAAATCTAAAAAGTATATACAAGAAAGAAAAGGCCAAAATTTTTATAGTTAACTCGATCCTTTTTGCAAGGGTGAAAAGAGAACAGGTACATCACCGTGGAACAAGACACGTGTCTATAATATTGTCTGAAACTAAAACTATAAGCCCTGTAATTGGAACTCCAAAGATATGACAAAAATAGAAAAAAAATTAATGTAAGTTATATATGCAGAAATTAGGAACCAATTGATAAATGACCAAAAACAAACAACTGATGATTAGTAGACATAAAAAATGTCATATTGTCAAAATTTGAATTTAGTTTGATATAAATGTCACCACAAAGTGCAAGTCTATCATTCGGAATTATTCTGTGACTTCTAAAAAGTTGTATTTGTTCATAATACACATGTAAAGAATTAAGTTTTCTCCAGAGAAAAGCAAACATTTCCTCATACGTAATCCCCACCATCTTTTCAAAAAGTTTACCTTCAAAGTATTATACCTTTATCCTGGAAAAGTAATATCTTGTTTGTTTTAAGCTGTCATGAAGTTGTTTTTATACAAATGCAATTATGTAAGTCGCTATTGTTTCGCCTGCGTTCACGCAGTGGCGACATATAGGGATCACTATCCGTCGTCTTGCATCGTCGTCGTCGGCATCACAAAAATTTCTGTCACAGTTTTCTCAGGAACTATGTATCCGAGCTTTCTGCAATTTGGCATGGAGTATCAGTATGGGGACCCGTACCGTGTAATAGAGTTTGAGATCTCTCGCATGCCCACTTCCTGTTTGACGGAACTTAGAATATTTTTTGTGTCTTGAAAATTTCTGTCACTTTTTTCTCAGGAACCACAGATCCCAGCCTTCTACAATTCAGTATGGAGTATCAGTATGGGGACCAATACCGTGTAATAAAGTTTGGGATCTTTTGCCTGGCCACTTTCTGTTTGACGGAACTTAGAATATTTTTGTCGATTGGTGTCACAAAAAATTTCTGTCACATTTTACTCAGGAACCACAATTCCCAGCCTTCTGTAATTTAGCATGGAGTCTCAGTATTGGGACCTATACTGTGTAATAGAGTTTTGAATCTCTGCCATGCCCACTTCCTGTTTGACTGAACTTAGAATATTTTTCGAGCCTTGAAAATTTCTGTCACGTTTTTCTCAGACACCACATATCCCTGCCTTCTGCAATTTGGCATGGAGTATCAGTATGGGGACCTATAATGTGTAAGAGGGTCTGGGATCTCTTGCATGCCCACTTCCTGTTTGACGTAATTTACTTTTAGTGTTATTACGCAGGCGACACATGTCTTCCATGGAAGACTTACTACTAAGTTTGGAAAGTAACTATTGAAATATTTAATTTGTTTCTGTTGTCTTTTTCAGATTTTATATATTTGACGAAAAATTGAAAATTTTGACACCAGTTTGTGAATCCATTTTTCATGATCATTGTGTTATAAAAATAGTATACACATTTATAACTGTTAAAAATAGTAGACATTGTATATTTTTATCAGCAGGGACTGATGGCAGAATTGCATTATGGAATATATCTAAATATTTAGCAATATTTTTATTTGAATATAAAAGTAACAATGTTGTAGATCAACCTGATAATAAAACTTCATATTTACATAAAAATATTGATGATACTGGAAACTATCCAACCAATGCAAATCCTGATCATTTAAATGAAGTAAAGTCAGCTGAAGATATTTTGGTACATGATCCAACAAAACCAACTAAACATAAAAACAGTACAGAGGCTGCCGGAGGGATAAATGAGGATATATTTAATTCATTGACCAAAGGTAACTCCAAAGAGAATAAATTTTTTGAACCATTGCTTGTGATTTCCTGTCATCAGTCGGGAGTTAATGGATTGAGCACACTGGAAATGAGTGGTTAGTATTTCTGATAGTGTGCTTTGCAAGGAAGAATATTTACTTGTAATTGTGTTGCCTGCAAAGTAATGATCACTAGAACAAATTGAAACTAAATAATTTTTAGTGGTACAAATAGCACCAATAAATAAACACAATTAAAAGCTACACTCTGCTTACATGGAATACTTAGATTTTGATTCCATTGCTTTTAACCTATCAGGGATGTAGTATATACAAGTAAGTGAGAACCAAACCATCATTCAAAAAAAGAGAAGTTCAAAGAAAAAGACAACATCTGAAACACAAAGAAAGTAAAACATCACATAATTATGGCAAAGAAAAGAAAATCTAAGGGCACAAATACAAAGAAAAATGGGTACAAACACACAGAAACAAATCATTATGGATTCCTGGATTACAATTTTCATGGTTTGGAAACTATCTTTATGAAAATTATTTAGTCACCTCTGCACAATTCTTGTGACCACTATCTTAATATATTTATCATTATAGAATAAAATATATTACAGATGACAGATTGATTATAGCCAGTGGAGGGGATGACAATGGTTTAGTTATATCTACTATCAGTATGGACGAAAATCACATGATCAAGTTAGATGGACAGTGTAAAGAGTTATCTGCCCATGCTGCACAAATAACAGGTATTTTACTTTTGATAGACTGTAAAAGAGAGGATATGTTGTAAATGTACATAAGACAATTTATAAGATTTTTGGGGTTTTATTGTTGTTCTTCCTGGTATATGTTATCGGGCTCTTGACAGCTATGTATCGTAAAATATCAACCCGTGAGCCAGAATATGAAGCACGAGCCCCAAGCTTCATTTTCTGGCGAGCGGGGTGATATTTTACAATACATCATCAGTCAAAAGCCTGATAACTTGTTTATCATCCTTTATTTTGCATTTTAGATTTGTAATTATTGAACTGAGTTTTCAAATTCTCCCAAAGTTGCGCGGGAAATTCGACATACATGCCATTCTCGCCTTTTTAGCAAATTTCAGGTTAAAAAATGTTTTGTAGTTTTTTATCATTTTATTGGCAAAGGTTTTGTAACTGGGTGAATATTTTGACCGAAATACTCTAAATAATTTCGATTTTGAATTTTGCAGCAAACTTTGGTTGGTCCGACATTCTATCGTTCCTTGGAGCTTTTATGACGTCATAATGTGAAAACGTCAAAGCTCTGCAGGATGTATCAACGACCTAGTTTCTACAATTTTTTTGGCATCTAGTTTATCTATTTGTGTAATCATGATTCTGTTCTGAATACCTAATCGGAAAGAGCAAATGAAATAGATGTTTATTTTTACAAATTTGATTTCGTTTGAAACCTTGAAAAAAAGTTATTGCTTTTGAAACTTTGGGAGAATCCCTTGATATATCCAGGTCAACCTCTGATATATCTGGGTCAACCAGATACGGCTTTTGCGGAAAGACTGCAGGCTGATAAAACCATGGGGAAGGATGATAATATAAGTTATCAATATCTAGTCCTCACAATCAGTTAAGGTGCCTTTTCACT
>MJUU01038234.1:2964-14447 GCA_002080025.1 Modiolus philippinarum | reverse complement strand
TGTAAGTAGGTAGGATAACGCGGAACCTGCTGTTCTGTATCTTATTTAAGTTTAGTTGCATTAAACGTATCAATGTAAGTAGGTACGGAAAGGTAGAGCCTGCTGTTTTATCTCTCATTTAAGTTTAGTTTCATTTAACGTATCAATGTAAGTAGGTAGGAAAACGCGGAACCTGCTTTTATATCATTAATTTTAGTTCAGTTGCATTAAAAGTATCAATGTAAGTAGGTAGGGAAACGCAAAGCCTGCTGTTCTATCTTACATTTAAGTTTAATTGCATTAAACGTATCAATGTAAGTAGGTAGGATAACGCGGAACCTGCTGTTCTGTATCTTATTTAAGTTTAGTTGCATTAAACGTATCAATGTAAGTAGGTACGGAAAGGTAGAGCCTGCTGTTTTATCTCTCATTTAAGTTTAGTTTTATTTAACGTATCAATGTAAGTAGGTCGGAAAATGCGGATCCTGCTGTTCTATCTCTCATTTAAGTTTAGTTGCAATAAAAGGGTCAATATTAGTAGGTAGGAAAACGCGGAACCTGCTGTTTTGTCTCTCATTTAAGTTAAGTTGCATTAAACGTATCAATGTAAGTAGGTAGGAAAACGCGCAATCTGCTTTTCTTTCTCTCTTGTAAGTTTAGTTGCATTAAACGTATCGATGTCAGTACGTAGGAAAATGCGGGAGTTGCTGTTCTTTCATTTGCATTAAATGCATCGATGTAAATATGTAGGAAAACGCGGAACCTGCTGTTTTATCTCTCATTTTGGTTTAGTTTCATCAAACTATCAATGTAAGTAGGTACGAAATCTCGGAACCTGCTGTTCTATTTCTCATTTAAGTTTAGTTGCATCAAACATATCAATGTAAGTAGGTAGGAAAACTCGGAACCTGCTGTTCTATCTCTCTCTAAAGTTTAATTGCATTAAACGTATCAATGTAAGTAGGTAGGGAAACGCAAGGCCTGTTGTTCTATCTCTCATTTAAGTTTAGTTGCATTAAACGTATCAATGTAAGTAGGTAGGGAAACGCAGAGCCTGCTGTTCTATCTCTCATTTAAGTTTAGTTGCATTAAACGTATCAATGTAAGTAGGTAAGAAAGCAAGGACCCTGCTGTTCTTTCTCTCATTTAAGTTAAGTTGCATTATACGTATCAATGTAAGTAGGTAGGTAACCGCGGAACCTGCTGTTCTATCTCTCATTCAAGTTTAATTGCATTTAACGTATCAATGTAAGTAGTAGTAGGGAAACGAAAGGCCTGGTGTTCTATCTTTCATTTAAGTATAGTTGCATTAAACGTATCAATTTAAGTAGGTAGGAAAACGCGGAACCTGCTGTTCTATCTCTCATTAATGTTTAGTTCCATTAAACGAATCAATATAAGTATGTAGGAAAACGCGGAACCTGCTGTTCTGTCTCTCATTTAAGTTTAGTTGCATTAATCTATCAATGTATGTAGGTAGCAAAACTCGGATCCTGTTGTTCTATCTCTCACTTAAGTTAAGTTGCATTAAACGTATCAATGTAAGTAGGTAGGAAAACGCGGAACCTGCTGTTCTATCTCTCATTGAAGTTTAGATGCATTAAACGTATCAGTGTTAATAGGTAAGAAAACGCGGAACCTGCTGTTCTATCTCTCACTTAAGTTAAGTTGCATTAAACGTATCAATGTAAGTAGGTAGGAAAACGCGCAATCTGCTGTTCTTTCTCTCTTGTAAGTTTAGCTGCATTAAACGTATCGATGTCAGTACGTAGGAAAATGCGGAAGTTGCTGTTCTTTCAGTTGCATTAAATGCATCGATGTAAATATGTAGGAAAACGCGGAACCTGCTGTTTTATCTCTCATTTTGGTTTAGTTTCATCAAACTATCAATGTAAGTGGGTACGAAATCTCGGAACCTGCTGTTCTATTTCTCATTTAAGTTTAGTTGCATCAAACATATCAATGTCAGTAGGTAGGAAAACTCGGAACCTGCTGTTCTATCTTTCATTGAAATTTAGTTGCATTAAACGTCTCAATGTAAGTAGGTAGGAAAACTCGGAACCTGCTGTTCTATCTCTCATTTAAGTTTAGTTGCATTAAACGTATCAATGTAAGTAGGTAGGAAAACGCGGAACCTGCTGTTCTATCTCTCATTTAAGTTTAGTTGCATTAACCTTATCAATGTAAGTAGGTAGGAAAACTTGGAACCTGCTGTTCTATCTCTCTCTAAAGTTTAATTGCATTAAACGTATCAATGTAAGTAGGTAGGGAAACGCAAGGTCTGCTGTTCTATCTCTCATTTCAGTTTAGTTGCATTAAACGTATCAATGTAAGTAGGTAGGGAAACGCAGAGCCTGCTGTTCTATCTCTCGTTTAAGTTTAGTTGCATTAAACGTATCAATATAAGTAGGTAAGAAAGCAAGAACCCTGCTGTTCTTTCTCTCATTTAAGTTAAGTTGCATTATACGTATCAATGTAAGTAGGTAGGAAACTGCGGAACCTGCTGTTCTATCTCTCATTCAAGTTTAATTGCATTTAACCTATCAATGTAAGTAGGTAGGGAAATGAAAGGCCTGGTGTTCTATCTTTCATTTAAGTATAGTTGCATTAAACGTATCAATGTAAGTAGGTAGGAAAACGCAGAACCTGCTGTTCTATCTCTCATTAAAGTTTAGTTGCATTAAACAAATCAATATAAGTATGTAGGAAAACGCGGAACCTGCTGTTCTGTCTCTCATTTAAGTTTAGTTGCATTAATCTATCAATGTATGTAGGTAGCAAAACTCGGATCCTGTTGTTCTATCTCTCACTTAAGTTAAGTTGCATTAAACTTATCAATGTAAGTAGGTAGGAAAACGCGGAACCTGCTGTTCTATCTCTCATTGAAGTTTAGATGCATTAAACGTATCAGTGTTAATAGGTAAGAAAACACGGAACCTGCTGTTCTATCTCTCACTTAAGTTAAGTTGCATTAAACGTATCAATGTAAGTAGGTAGGAAAACTCAGAACCTGCTATTCTATCTCTTATTTAAGTGAACTTGCATTAAACATATCAATGTAAGTAGGTACCTGCTGTTCTATCTCTCATTTAAGTTTAGTTACATTAAACGTATCAATGTTAGTAGGTAGGAAAACGCGGAACCTGGTGTTCCACTCTCATTTAAGTTTAGGTGCATTAAACGTATCAATGTAAGTAGGTAGGAAAACGCAGAACCTGCTGTTCTATCTCTCATTCAAGTTTAGGTACATTAAATGTATCAATGTAAGTAGGAAGGAATACGCGGAAGCTGCTGTTCTATCTCTCATTTTGATTTAGTTGCATTAAACGTATCAGCTTAAGAAGGTAGGAAAACACCGAACCTGCTGTAGTATCTCTCATTTTAGTTTAGTTGCATTAAAGATATCAATGTTAGTAGGTAGGAAAACACGGAACCTGCTGTTCTATCTCTCATTTAAGTTTAGTTACATTAAATGTATCAATGTTAGTAGGTAGGAAAATACAGTAGTTGCTCTTCTATCTCTATACGTATCAATGTAAATATGTAGGAAAACGCAGAGCCTGCTGTTCTATCTCTCATTTAAGTTCAGATGAATTTAACGTATCAATATTAGTACTAAGGAAAACGCAAAACCTGCTATTCTATCTCTCTTTTAAGTTAAGTAGCATTAAACGTATCAATGTAAAAATCAGAAAAACACAGAACCTGCTTTTCTATCCCTCATTTAAGTTTAGTTGCATTAAACGTATGAATGTAAGTGGGTAGGAAAACGCGGAATCTGCTGTTCTATCTCTCAGTTAAGTTAAGTTGCATTAAACATATCAATGTAAATAGGTAAAAAAGCTCGGATCCTGTTGTTCTATCTCTCATTTTAGTTTAGTTGTATTGAACGTATCAATGTAAGTAGGTAGGAAAACGTGGAAGCTGCTGTTCTATCTCTCATTTAAGTTAAGTTGTATTAAACGTATCAATGTAAGTAGGTAGGAAAACGCAGAACCTGCTGTTCTATCTCTCATTTAAGTTTAGTTGCATTAAACGTATCAATGTAACTATGTAGGAAAACGCGGAACCTCCTGTTCTATCTCTCTCTAAAGTTTAATTGCATGAAACGTATCAATGTAAGTAGGTAGGGAAACGCAGAGCCTGCTGTTCTATCTCTCATTTAAGTTAAGTTGCCTTAAACGTATCAATGTAAGTAGGTGCGAAATGGCGGAACCTGCTGTTCTATTTCTCATTTAAGTTTAGTTGCATTAAACGTATCAATGTAAGTATGTAGGGAAACGCGGAACCTGATGTTTTGTCTCTCATTTAAGTTGAGTTGCATTAATTGTATCAATGTATGTAGGTAGCAAAACTCGGATCCTGTTGTTCTATGTCTCACTTAAGTTAAGTTGCTTTAAACGTATCAATGAAAGTAGGTAGGAAAACGCGGAACCTGCTGTTCTATCTCTCATTTAAGCTTAGTTGCATTAAACGTATCAATGTAAGTAGGTAGGAAAACTCGGAACCTGCTATTCTATCTCTCATTTAAGTTTAGTTCTTTTAAACGTATCAATGTAAGTAATTAGGAAAACGCGAAACCTGCTTTTATATCACTAATTTTAGTTCAGTTGCATTAAAAGTATCAATGTAAGTAGGTAGGGAAACGCAAAGCCTGCTGTTCTATCTTACATTTAAGTTTAATTGCATTAAACGTATCAATGTAAGTAGGTAGGATAACGCGGAACCTGTTGTTCTGTATCTTATTTAAGTTTAGTTGCATTAAACGTATCAATGTAAGTAGGTACGGAAAGGTAGAGCCTGCTGTTTTATTTCTCATTTAAGTTTAGTTTGATTTAACGTATCAATGTAAGTAGGTCTGAAAATGCGGATCCTGCTGTTCTATCTCTCATTTAAGTTTAGTTGCAATAAAAGGGTCAATATTAGTAGGTAGGAAAACGCGGAACCTGCTGTTCTGTCTCTCATTTAAGTTAAGTTGCATTAAACGTATCAATGTAAGTAGGTAGGAAAATGCGGAAGCTTCTGTTCTTTCAGTTGCATTAAATGCATCGATGTAAATATGTAGGAAAACGCGGAACCTGCTGTTTTATCTCTCATTTTGGTTTAGTTTCATCAAACTATCAATGTAAGTAGGTACGAAATCTCGGAACCTGCTGTTCTATTTCTCATTTAAGTTTAGTTGCATCAAACATATCAATGTAAGTAGGTAGGAAAACTCGGAACCTGCTGTTCTATCTCTCATTGAAGTTTAATTGCATTAAACGTCTCAATGTAAGTAGGTAGGAAAACTCGGAACCTACTGTTCTATCTGTCATTTAAGTTTAGTTGCATTAAACGTATCAATGTAAGTAGGTAGGAAAACGCGGAACCTGCTGTTCTATCTCTCATTTAAGTTAAGTTGCATTAACCGTATCAATGTAAGTAGGTAGGAAAATGCAGAACCTTCTGTTCTATCTCTCATTGAAGTTTAGTTGCATTAAAGGTATCAATGTTGGTAGGTAGGAAAACGCGGAACCTGCTGATCTATCTCTCATTGAAATTTAGTTGTTTTAAACGTATCAATGTAAGTAGGTAGGAAAACGCGGAACCTGCTGTTCTATCTCTCATTTAAGTTTAATTGCATTACACTTATCAATGTAAGTAGGTAGGGAAACGCAGAGCCTGCTGCTCTATCTCTCATTTAAGTTGAGTTGCATTAAGCGTATCAATGTAAGTAGGTAGGAAAACGGGGAACCCGCTTTTATATCACTAATTTAAGTTCAGTTGCATTAATTATATCAATGTAAGTAGGTAAGGAAACGCAGAGCCTGCTGTTCTATCTCACATTTAAGTTTAATTGCATTAAACGTATCAATGTAAGTAAGTAGGAAAACCCGGAACCTGCTGTTCTATCTCTTATTTAAGTTAAGTTGCATTAAACGTATCAAAGTAAGTAGGTGCGAAAACGCGGAACCTGCTGTTCTATCTCTCATGTAAGTTAAGTTGTATTAAACGTATAAATATAAGAAGGCAGAAAAACACGGACCCTGCTGTTCTATCTCTCATTTAAGTTTAGTTGCATTAAACGTATCAATGTAAGTAGGTAGGAAAACGCGGAACCTGCTGTTCTATCTCTCATTTAAGTTTAGTTGCATTAAACGTATCAATGTAACTATGTAGGAAAACGCGGAACCTGCTGTTCTATCTCTCTCTAAAGTTTAATTGCATTAAACGTATCAATGTAAGTAGGTAGGGAAACGCAAGGCCTGCTGTTCTATCTCTCATTTAAGTTTAGTTGCATTAAACGTATCAATGTAAGTAGGTAGGGAAACATAGAGCCTGCTGTTCTATCTCCCATTTAAGTTGAATTGCATCAAACGTATCATTGTAAGTAGGTAAGAAAACAAGGACCCTGCTGTTCTATCTCTCATTTAAGTTAATTTGCATTATACGTATCAATGTAAGTAGGTAGGAAACCGCGGAACCTACTGTTCTATCTCTCATTTAAGTTTAATTGCATTTAACGTATCAATGTAAGTAGGTAGGGAAACGAAAGGCCTCCTGTTCTATCTCTCATTTAAGTTTAGTTGCATTAAACGTATCAATGTAAGTAGGTAGGAAAACGCGGAAGCTGCTGTTCTGTCTCTCATTTAAGTTTGGTTGCATTAATCTATCAATGTATGTAGGTAGCAAAACTCGGATCCTGTTGTTCTATCTCTCACTTAACTTAAGTTGCATTAAACGTATCAATGTAAGTAGGTAGGAAAACGCGGAACCTGCTGTTCTATCTCTCATTGAAGTTTAGATGCATTAAACGTATCAGTGTTAGTAGGTACGAAAACGCGGAACCTGCTGTTCTATCTTTCATTTAAGCTTAGTTGCACTAAACGTATCAATGTAAGTAGGTAGGAAAACTCGGAACCTGCTATTCTATCTCTCATTTAAGTAAACTTGCATTTAACATATCAATGTAAGTAGGTACCTGCTCTTCTATCTCTCATTTAAGTTTAGTTACATTAAACGTATCAATGTTAGTAGGTAGGAAAACGCAGAACCTGGTGTTCTATCTCACATTTAAGTTTAATTGCATTAAACGTATCAATGTAAGTAAGTAGGAAAACTCGAAACCTGCTGTTCTATCTCTTATTTAAGTTTAGTTGCATTAAACGTATCAAAGTAAGTAGGTGCGAAAACGCGGAACCTGCTGTTCTATCTCTCATGTAAGTTAAGTTGTATTAAACGTATAAATATAAGAAGGCAGAAAAACACGGACCCTGCTGTTCTATCTCTCATTTAAGTTTAGTTGCATTAAACGTATCAATGTAAGTAGGTAGGAAAACGCGGAACCTGCTGTTCTATCTCTCTCTAAAGTTTAATTGCATTAAACGTATCAATGTAAGTAGGTAGGGAAACGCAAGGCCTGCTGTTCTATCTCTCATTTAAGTTTAGTTGCATTAAACGTATCAATGTAAGTAGGTAGGGAAACACAGAGCCTGCTGTTCTATCTCTCATTTAAGTTGAATTGCATCAAACGTATCATTGTAAGTAGGTAAGAAAACAAGGACCCTGCTGTTCTATCTCTCATTTAAGTTAATTTGCATTATACGTTTCAATGTAAGTAGGTAGGAAACCGCGGAACCTACTGTTCTATCTCTCATTTAAGTTTAATTGCATTAAACGTATCAATGTAAGTAGGTAGGAAAACGCGGAAGCTGCTGTTCTGTCTCTCATTTAAGTTTAGTTTCATTAATCTATCAATGTATGTAGGTAGCAAAACTCGGATCCTGTTGTTCTATCTCTCACTTAACTTAAGTTGCATTAAACGTATCAATGTAAGTAGGTAGGGAAACGTGGAACCTGCTGTTCTATCTCTCATTGAAGTTTAGATGCATTAAACGTATTAGTGTTAGTAGGTACGAAAACGCGGAACCTGCTGTTCTATCTTTCATTTAAGCTTAGTTGCATTAAACGTATCAATGTAAGTAGGTAGGAAAACTCGGAACCTGCTATTCTATTTCTCATTTAAGTAAACTTGCATTTAACATATCAATGTAAGTAGGTACTTGCTCTTCTATCTCTCATTTAAGTTTAGTTACATTAAACGTATCAATGTTAGTAGGTAGGAAAACGCGGAACCTGGTGTTCTATCTCTCATTTAAGTTTAGGTACATTAAACGTATCAATGTAAGTAGGTAGGAATACTCGGAATCTGCTGTTCTATCTCTCATTTAAGTTAAGTTGCAATAAACCTATCAATGTAATAAGGCATGCAGAAAAACACAGAACCTGCTGTTCTATTCCTCATTTAAGTTTAGTTGCATTAAACGTATGAATGTCAGTATGTAGGAAAACGCGGAATCTGCTGTTCTATCTCTCATTTAAGTTAAGTTGCATTAAACATATCAATGTAAATAGGTAGGAAAGCTCGGATTCTGTTGTTCTATCTCGTATTTTAGTTTAGTTGCATTGAACGTATCAATGTAAGTAGGTAGGAAAACGTGGAAGCTGCTGTTTTATCTCTCATTTAAGTTTAGGTGCATTAAACGTATCAATGTAAGTAGGTAGGAAAACGCAGAACCTGCTGTTCCATCTCTCGATTAAGTTTAGGTACATTAAACGTATCAATGTAAGTAGGTAGGAATACGCGGAAGCTGCTGTTCTATCTCTCATTTTGATTCAGTTGCATTAAACGTATCAACGTAAGAAGGTAGGAAAACACCAAATATGCTGTTCTATCTCTCATTTAAGTTAAGTTGCATTAAACGTATCAATGTAAATAGGTAGGAAAGCTCGGATCCTGTTGTTCTATCTCTCATTTTTGTTTAGTTGCATTGAACGTATCAATGTAAGTTGGTAGGAAAACGCTGCTGTTCTATCTCTCTCAAATAAGTTAAGTTGTATTAAACGTATAAATATAAGAAGGCAGAAAAACACGGAACCTGCTGTTCTATCTCTCATTTAAGTTTAGTTGCATTAAACGTATTAAGTGTAAGTAGGTATGAAAGCGCGGAACCTGCTGTTCTATCTCTCATTTAAGTTTAGTTGGATTAAACGTATCAATGTAAGTATGTAGGAAAACGCGGAACCTGCTGTTTTATCTCTCTTTAAAGTTTAATTGCATTAAACGTATCAATGTAAGTAGGTAGGGAAACGGAAGGCCTGCTGTTCTATCTCTCATTTAAGTTTAGTTGCATTAAACATATCAATGTAAATAGGTAAGAAAGCTCGCATCCTGTTGTTCTATCTCTCATTTTAGTTTAGTTGTATTGAACGTATCAATGTAAGTAGGTAGGAAAACGTGGAAGCTGCTGTTCTATCTCTCTCTAAAGTTTAATTGCATTAAACGTATCAATGTAAGTAGGTAAAAAAACAAGAACCCTTCTGTTCTTTCTCTCATTTAAGTTAAGTTGCATTAAACGTATCAATGTAAGGAAAACGCGGAACCTGGTGTTCTATCTCTCATTTAAGTTAAGTTACATTAAACGTATGAATGTCAGTATGTAGGAAAACGCGG
The DNA here is from genome assembly GCA_002080025.1 of Modiolus philippinarum. NCBI lineage: Eukaryota > Metazoa > Mollusca > Bivalvia > Mytilida > Modiolidae > Modiolus > Modiolus philippinarum. The sequence goes on along the minus strand of MJUU01038234.1, from coordinate 4,975 downwards.
AATCTGCTGTTCTATCTTTCATTTAAGTTTAGTTGCATTAAACGTATCAATGTAAGTAGGTAGGGAAACGCAGAGCCTGCTGTTCTATCTCTCATTTAAGTTCAGATGCATTTAACTTATCAATATTAGTATGAAGGGAAACACAAAACCTGCTATTCTATCTCTCTTTTAAGTTAAGTAGCATTAAACGTATCAATGTAATAAGTCAGAAAACACAAAACCTGCTGTTCTATTTCTCATTTAAGTTTAGTTGCATTAAACGTATGAATGTAAGTAGGAAGGAAAACGCGGAACCTGCTGTTCTATCTCTCATTTAAGTTAAGTTGCATTAAACATATCAATGTAAATAGGTAAGAAAGCTCGCATCCTGTTGTTCTATCTCTCATTTTAGTTTAGTTGTATTGAACGTATCAATGTAAGTAGGTAGGAAAACGTGGAAGCTGCTGTTCTATCTCTCATTTAAGTTAAGTTGTATTAAACGTATCAATGTAAGTAGGTAGGAAAACGCGGAACCTGCTGTTCTTTCTCTCATTTAAGTTTAGTTGCATTAAACGTATCAATGTAAGTAGGTAGGGAAACGCAGAGCCTGCTGTTCTATCTCTCATTTAAGTTAAGTTGCCTTAAACGTATCAATGTAAGTAGGTAAAAAAACAAGAACCCTTCTGTTCTATCTCTCATTTAAGTTAACTTGCATTAAACGTATCAATGTAAGTAGGTAGGAAACCGCGGAACCTGCTGTGTTATCTCTCTCTAAAGTTTAATTGCATTAAACGTATCAATGTAAGTAGGTAGGGAAACGCAGAACCTGCTGTTCTATCTCTCATTTAAGTTAAGTTGCATTATACGTATCAATGTAAGTAGGTAGGAAACCGCGGAACTTGCTGTTCTATCTCTCATTTTAGTTTAGTTGCATTGAACGTATCAATGTAAGTAGGTAGGAAAACGTGGAAGCTACTGTTTTATCTCTCATTTAAGTTTAGGTGCATTAAACGTATCAATGTAAGTAGGTAGGAAAACGCAGAACCTGCTGTTCCATCTCTCGATTAAGTTTAGGTACATTAAACGTATCAATGTAAGTAGGTAGGAATACGCGGAAGCTGCTGTTCTATCTCTCATTTTGATTAAGTTGCATTAAACGTATCAACGTAAGAAGGTAGGAAAACACCAAATATGCTGTTCTATCTCTCTCTAAAGTTTAATTGCATTAAACGTATCAATGTAAGTAGGTAGGGAAACGCAAGGCCTGCTGTTCTATCTTTCATTTAAGTTTAGTTGCATTAAAAGTAATATGTTATATTGATGCTCCCCCCCCCCACCTACTATTTTTTCGTACCTCAAAAATAGTAGGTGGTGGGAAGCATCAATATAACATATTACTATTGTGTTTAAAAAAAACATCCTGAAGGAGAAAATAGTTATACAGAAAAAAGTGAGAAAAAAAATTTTTGACCCCCCCTCTCCCAAAAAAAAATTCCGGAAGTTCGGCGAATCTAAAATTTAGTCACCTGTAATTCTTGTTCATAAAAAGAACCTATTATTTCTTCACCTTTTAAATCTTTTATTTTATAAGTAATAGGGTTTGTATTTAAAACTTTTTCAATTACAAATATTTCTTTTGTCCATCGAGTTGTATAACCCTTTTCAAAATGACCTTTCTTTTTTTGTTATTCTTACTCTATCTCCTATTTTGAATTTAGGTTTTTTTGATTGGATTAAATCTTTTTCTGGGTATAAATTTTTATAAACTCTTGATTGATTTTTAGATTTACTTGCTTCAACAGGTGTCATTTTAATTGAAGAATGCCCTGTATTATTATAATTTTTAACTAATTGATCTAATACGTCATAATATTTAAATGTTCCAGATGCAGTAAAATATCTATACATATGTTGTTTCATTGTTCCTATCCATCTTTCTACTACACTAGATTTTTCTTCATTTTCGGTTGAATATGATTTTATGTTATTATCTTTTAACAATTCTTTTACCTGTCGATTATAAAATTCAGAA
>MJUU01038233.1:1463-21951 GCA_002080025.1 Modiolus philippinarum | reverse complement strand
CTGTATAAAATTCTATTTTGAAATATCACTACAAATTATGAAAGTTTATTTGAACGGAAAACTTGAGGGTAGCGAGCTCCGTTCAAAAGGTAGTGAGGCATATGAACGGAGGGTAGCGAGCCAAATGATATCAAATAGCATACTCAAGGAAGCAATGATCTGGTACATTTTTACGAATTTTATCTTCCGATATGAAATCAAATCTCAGCAATAGGCAAATCCAAAGCTAAAACCAATACTAAATCCATTTTCTCTCGGTATGCTTAACATATTTTTAGAGATAAATACTGCGAGAAATATAAACAAAACAACTTTATACAAAACAATTTATTGCAGGGCTATTGCATGAATATTGAGGGATATTATCCATAATAGAATTTATTTTTGCACGAGCGTACGATTGCAATATATATTCAACGAGGAGGAAATTTATTACACGCTAACTTTTGGTTGCTCCAAGGCTTAAGGAAATATTACAATAATGTTTAAAAGACCATTTTATCAGGTAATTTATATATCAGATTTTAACATCAATTCGTTACATAATTAGCACAGATATGTTCTGTTCTGCATAGAATTAACAGTCGATCAACATACCAAGTCTGATATAGCCATATTAGCCTGCTTCGTTCTGAAATAGCCATATCAGCCCTGTGATATGGCCATATCAGCACGGACATGATGATAACTCCTAATTGAAAGTTTATAATAAACAGATTAGGACATGACCTTTTCCATATACGTACAGTTATCATCCCTCGACCCACATCAACCCTCGACTGACGCCTCGGGATGATAACCGTGCTTATATGAAAAAGGCCATGTATTAATATATATGTATTTTATTCCAGGAACTATAGTGATGATCCAATTATAAATGAATTGCATATCTTTTCCATTAAATTTTTTGATATCGCTCATGTGACACTTAGGGGTTTACGTATGATCCGTGAATAGGTTTTTCGGAAGTGAACTATACCTCTTATAATAGTCATGATACGTGATTTCAAAGCAAACTAAAAACCAACTAAAAACCAACAAGTGACTTTACAAATTGGTATGTCAATTTATATCCTTTATCATACCGATTTTACGAATGCATTAAATATTCTACAGGTTATCTACTATATACACTATTATAACAAAATAATTAAATGCATTTTCAAACCCTTACATAAAAGATTTACTCATTGAAATTGCCACTTGAATGCAATTTTGACAAATTTTTGCAATTTTGTTTGTTATTGTTAAAATTCGTTGCATAGCACCCCAAACACCAAACTAATCTAACTGTCATTCGAAATGGCAAATGCTTATATACTCGCAACAAAAAAAAATAGTTTGGGTTTTAGGTGTCCTTCCAGTAGTTTTATCTTCCGGAACACTGTAAAATAGCTTAAATTGACACAAAAGGCTGTATACAGCCATGTTCGACTGTTAATATGTCATAAAACATACAGATGTGGCACATACTAATGCTTTCTCGAGGAACAAGACTAGTAACAAGAGACCATCTTTCCAAATTTTCGACAAAATTTGAGAATTTTTTGAAAATGGCCTAATGTAGGAACAAAATTTACGCCTAAATGGCCATACTTCTATAGATTGATGAGAGGAAGACCTTTAGAGGACCCCCTTCATAAATATTCTATTGCTCATGGATTTTCATTAAGTATTGTGTGCTCGCAATCCTCCGTTCAATATATTCACTACCCTCCGTTCAATACATGAAATACTGGCTCACTACCAATTGAACGGAGCTCCCTACCCTCAAAAGTTTGGTTCAAAAAAGAAAATTGCAATTATTTTTTATTTGAAACAACTCTTTGAAAAGCCCGTTATGCAAATGCTTTATTCTTACTTTAGGCATATAAAATATATAAAATAGTTTGTTCAAAAATTGTCAATTAAATAGTTATATGTGAAAAGGTTATTTCGTCTGCACGCTTAAAATCTTACCTGAGCTCTCTACCCTCCGTTCAAATGCTCATTCCCCTCAATGCCCATTGTACAGCTTCCTACTGGGTGATTTTGACCATTAATTAAACTGCGAAACCAGAATGATACGACTAAGCAGATAGCTAATGTATCATAACAGTACTTTTCTAACTTGTAAATGAAGTTAATTTAAACATTACCGAGAAGCTTAATTGAAAAATATTAAAGTCCTCAACAAAAGATTCGATGTAATAATAGAGAAAATATAAATTAACGCAATAAACATAAAAAAAGAGATCTGAACACCTTTTTATTTTCTTGCTTAGATCATTATTGTGTCATGAATAAACAATGAATTTGAATCAATTGGTCTTTGCATAAAAAACACACAGCAGTTGTATATGTATACGGAAGACGCATAAAACTGAAATGTCTCCACAGAATGGCAATGATCACAAGACATTTTCGACATAAAATATTGCATGTTCTAAGCAGTTGCTTTCTTACACTGATGAATTTTTTTACCGTCATTTAATTATTTATGCAATATGGCCTATTTCAGCATCTTTTCTTAGAACAACCATTCCAAGACAAGATTCTGAAAAAATGGGTTTTATCTACATTGTGATGTATTCGCGTTTCTTGATATGACAGTTTTTGTTAGATTTATAAATAGAATGGACCGCTGTAATGATATTTTGCCGCCGATGACGTTCCGTATGATTTTATGGCATCTGCTGGTGACATCACTTTGTTTTTTAGAGGGAACATACGCACGTCACCTTCAGCAGGAACTAGTCGGGCAGTACTGCGATAGTCGGAATTGTCCGGCGTTGAACATCTTGGAAATGGACTACTGGATCTGCTATCGATGTAATTAAATAGTGGGAATTCATCGCCTCCAGATCTGTTAGAATTGATAACCATACTATAAGGCCGACGATGACCAGTTCTTTCCCATGGATGGGAGAACAGCTGATCTTCCACTACACGGTTATTATTTTCATGTGATATTTGGTCGTGTTTTCTTTCCTCTTCTATTGGTTCTAGATACGACCTACGACTATTGTTCCTAGAAATACTGACTCCGAAGTCTTGTTGTGCTGGAAATCGCTGCGATCTTGCTTCACCGTTGTTTCTATTTTTGTATGCTTGCCAAGTTATTGATGTTATCTCTGAGTCTGCCAGTTGTTCTACTGTGTCCTCTGTTTCTGACCTGCGAAGATAAATAGGTTTTACCTTGTTTATTTGGAATTCAGAATTCAAGAAAATCTTAATTAAGACAACAAGCAATTAAAGACAATAAATGATCACATTGAGGCCATAGAGTTTCTCATAGTACTTGAAAATTGTAAAATGGTTTTGTTTTGCTACTGAAGATATTTTTGAGTGGATATCTTGTAGTAAGCCATTAGAGAGAGGATTGTTTTGGGGTACTGATAGTCTGTTTAATCTAAAATAAAAAATAAATAGTCTCAAACCCATACAACTGATATCAAAGAAAAAACAAAAAAAATAACCATTCAAAAACCAACATGATATAAAAAACCCGTATCCGTTTAGATGTCAAATATCCTACATAATGGCAAAATCATGATCAATCATGAATGCTTGGAGAATTATTCTGTAGCTATATTCAGCAGTACTAAGCTTTAATTTGGTCCAAAACACATTAAACTGGCGTATTACTCAAATTACTCCCGAATCCCCTTGGTTTTCTTTGTAGAATTGATCTATTAAGGGGGTAGACCTGGGGAAGCCCAAAATTTTCCACTCGTTTATCTTTTTTTTATAAATATTTTCAGTATAAAAACTGCATATGTTCATGTCGACTTTAAGTAATTTTCAACAATTTTTACCGTACCGTTTATGTCTAGTGGTCATCAAAGATAACTTGTTTCCTCATATTATTTGCCCAGTTCAGGACTTGATTGTGGTGTATAAAATTGGCTCTAATTAAATTTGTATTTGATTTAAAATTATTTCAAATGCATAATTCTGTAGTATAGACATGTGTGAAAGTAAGCATGAATATTGATAGTAAATTTAACTATTTTGAACTGAAATACATTCTGAACAGTATAGGCTGAATTTTTTACTCTATTTTGATCACTATTAAACACTTCTTGTAAAATTTTCTGTCGTTTAATTTTCACCAAAAAACTCAGAATAGATTGAAAACTAGAATATGTAAGATATATTAAAATTTTAGAAAATTCTACCGTCCCATTTTTTTCTTGATTTAGAAAAAAGTGGGAAAAATCAATAAAATTGCTGAATCTTTGCTATAAATTACCTCCCTTTTGAGAAATCAAAATTTTACATATTTTTATTATATTTGGACGGCATCGAAAAATGTACGGTAAAATGCACTCACAATGAATAACTGGATGTTGGGTATTTTGTTAACGTTACAAAATGAATATTTATTTGCTGTGTGGAAAAAATTTTACAATTCTAAAATTTTGATCATAACTATTGTAATGATTCTATTTGTTTGTGTAACTAATAAAAAAAAGCAAAACAGAGTTATCTCCTCCTATCCCAGGTTTACGCCCTTAAATATGAATTGAATGTGGTTTCTTTCGGCTTGCAGTCTTGAAGCAAAAAATAGACAGAAGGAATGAGGGAAATCATATAAAGGGACAATTCATTGAAGTGTAAAAAACATACCTTCTTGTGATTGCTGTATGAAAGCAGAGTTTGAATAGAAGCCACACAACTTGGAATACTGATAACATTGATATCCCAATCATCAGAGCAGACACACCACCAATCCGAGTTAGCATGTCCAATAACTGTAACAAAAAGAAATAAATGTTTCTGCAATAATAACAACTAAAATAAAAATAGACGACTCGAAACAATTATTATATTCATTTTCTTTTAAACAAAAGAAATAAATAAACATCACGAATTTCTGAAAACAAAAATCGACACAAGCGACTCTTACCGTAATTGACCGTTCCTCTGACAATTCTTCGTATAATTCTGGTTCCATCTTTATAGTCACATATGATAGAGATGACTTTATTGTTGACCTGTTAAAATTCTTGCTCTGTAGTGCTGATTCTAGGTGTTCTAAATGTTGGTTTGAAGGCCAAGGGATAGAGTCGCTTTCTGTTTCAAACAGTAATTCACTGTAAATACAATATATCTTTACATGAACATTTCAGCAGAAATGTTATACGCTGTTCTGGAACTTGATAAAGGTAGCCGAAAGGTGAAGAGGATTAGGGGGTACAGTCAAGAAATATTCATCCGAATGCTCTGTGGAGCCAAAAAAAAGCAATTAGAATCTGAGAGAAGTGCAAATATAATCATTTAAGACGGTTTAATATTTAGCTAAAATAATCATTTAAGAAGGTTTTTAAATATTGTTTTTGCTTCCACGAGGGTGTTGTCTGATATAACCTGTCGATAGTATGATTACCCAGACGCTTTTACATTACCAGAATATAGTAAATACTGCCAAGAAATAAACATTATACAATTATTGACTTTGATAAATGTTGCTGCTGGGATTTTTCAACCCGAAAAAAAGTGTTATTCACCGAGCCAACGGCGAGGTGAATATTGCTTTTTAATGGCTGTTAAATCCCTGCAGCAACCTATTTCAAAGTCAGTAAATGTTTTATTATATGATTATACACAGGGGAAAATTAATCATGAAAACAACATATTTTAGACTGTTGTAAGCGGAGAGAAATGTCTTAATTTATTTATTTATTTGTTGTTTTTTTTCTATTTTAATTAATTCCTTTGTTTATAAATAACAAATTTATGGCTTTAGTTAACAGACATGAAAGTTTTAACAATAAAATTGAAAAATACATCCAACAATGAGGCTATTTCTAAAATAAAAATAACTATCTTTATTTCTATTTTTAGTCCAAACCAAGTTGACATTACACAGTCCACAAAACCTGTAGCTATTTATTGCACATTTGAGGTTTGAGGTTGACATCATGCATGCTCATTACCTATCAAGTGATTTTCAGCCAATTAGAAAACAGAAAAAACTACAATCATATAATAAAAGCTTTTATCATAAACATATACAAGTTTTTTGGGTAGTATACATTTAAAGTCGCCTACAACCCCTTACTGAATAGTATATAGTAAACCATTCCCAGACACTTCTATAAGAAGAACTTTGATGCTCACCAACATCTTTAAATGCATTTTTTCTTATTTTGGATGTTTCCATGATGCAGATAATTTGTTTCTTTTGACCTTTGCCTATTATATTTGAAGTCATTGTGGAAACAGCCATGCACAAATATAAATTGCTACTACCATACGTAGATGGAAAGCATGAGTTAAAACATGTAAAATATAATAATAAAATAGAGAAAAACGGAAAACAGAATCCGACCTGCACTTTGGTACACAGTTGCAGTTCAGTATTCCAACAGACAGAAGCTTCTTTACAACTCGCCAGCATACGTCTACAAAAGTGGAAATTAAGGGTTATTGTGGTTAAGAAGGTACTAATAAAGTTAAAACAATTTTAACTTGTAGTTTACACAATATACTTAATATAACTAAATTCAATATTTTGTTTATTCAAGATACATGTATAGTTGTGTACTTGTAATGTTATATAAAATTATCTTATAGATATTGTTTATGTTATTCGGGAATCTTCACAGAGAATACCATTTCATATTCACTGTCCGTGTTTTATATCCCCCGAGCCGTTAGTCAAAGGGAATATAGAGCACAAAGAGGGAATTGGAACCCTTGTGAAGCCCGATTAACTTTTATATTCTGCTAGAAGTGCTACAACCTTTCTTTCAAAAATAATAATTTTGCTACCATATGGATACGGTATCAAATCTTCTGTCAAGCTAACCATTCAAATTGCAGGATTTAGCTTGATATTTCACTTCAGCAGATTATAAAATGTTACATATGTCAGTTTTATAATGATAATAAAAATTTGAATCTGAATCAATAAATAATGCTCATGATGATGACAAGAACTCCAAAAATAATGCAATTACAATTTTATCGGTCTTCTTAAAATTGAACTCGCAGTGGACCTTCAACAATGAGCAAAGTGACTGCCTATGTTTCAGAGTAAATCCAAGATGGCCATTGGCACCGACTTTAGCATCTTCCAAAGTCCACATCGAACCTTTGACAACACGTGTTCATATTCAGCAGGTTTCGGGTTTGTAATTATCGCCACCTGACATCGACCTGAAAATGGTCGAAAGAACAAATATATATGGACTCGATAAGGATCGCTGATGTGGGAGAATACGATTCGAGCTGAATTAAATGATTTAGATCAATGAAACATCAATGTTTTAGTCAAAATAAAGAGATACTCACACTCAAATTTGATGTTAATTTGACATTGGTTTGTATGTACTCTGTCTGTATGACACTGGCAATATCTATAAGTAAGGCTGTCCAAACAGTTATTTTTACATTTCTGAAAAAGAGGCGGTAGCAATTTACATGTAGACGTGCTACGACGAAGACTACCACTTTTTTCAATAACTTTTAGGAAATTTTACAATCTTGAAATTAGCATCAAATATAAAACGGAGCATTTTACATTTAGGGTACTACAATGCTCTGGACAAAAATAGAAATTTATATCTAAAACTGCCAGAGCTTTCTGATCTGCAAACACGAAAACTGGCCTTGCATTGTTTTAACTACACCACCTAATCAAATCATTTTGATGCAAGAACTTTGTCTTTATTGGCGTTAAAACAAAAATATCTAAAGAATCATATCATTTCTCAGTGAAAATAAATAATATGGGTATCCAAATTTATTCCTTAAAGAACCCGTTCATTATTATACAGCCATATACTAGTATTCTCTAACTATGAGGAAATTAACAAGTTGATCTCAGAGACACAACTTCTTTCCGTAAACCAAGTAAATAACTGTATTTAAGTAATATGGTAGTAAAGAGAACAACAACGACAAATCCATAATACCCAAATAGCCAAAATTCCGGGAAATATTGACTGCTCTAATCACCAGACGTATTATTCTTTGATAGATGGCCCTTCCCTACCAATTTCAATGAACGTATACAATACGTATTATGGTCTATTATAACTTAAATATGAGTATATCAGAAGTGTATTTATGGGGTAACAACAAAATCACCGAACACTTTTTCAAGAGCCGAAGTCAAAGAGACAAAAAGACAAATCAGGTGGAAACCATCGGTTATTTGTCGACCGCAATGGTCCTGTCTTGGAACAGGCATTTCGAAAGGAATGTATTTGTGTGTGTGTATGCAAGTTTGTAAACAGTAAGTAGCTGTTTTACCTGAATTGAGTGGTCAATTTTTTCGCTGCAATCTTTCTTTTTTGAAATTGCTGTTATCTACAAAAGCAATATTCCTAAATTATGATGTTTTGGGGGCTAAAAAGAGTTGGTAAAACAAAACATACAGTGCCTAATTAAGAAGAGAAATTTGAGAGAAGCTTCCAAAAAAAATAATAATAGTTTCAAATAACATTTTACAAGCTGAATTAAATTGAGAATTGAAGAATAATGACAAAATCATAGATAAATTTAGGCCAAAAGAATTAAAACAATAAATAACATTTCCAATTAATAGAATTCAGCTGTCACATTTTTTGAATTTGTAACAGTATAACGTTAACAACATCTTTGTAAATGTGTTATCTTCAATGTTTATATTCGGAGAATCGATAAGGCAAAAATAGAAAAAAAATCATGTATATAAAGCAAATATGTTTACATCTAATTTACTAGCCTTTTTGGTGATAATATCCAAATGATTCCCTGGTGCAACATAATGTCGTCTGCTGTTATCGACAGACGAATCAGCTGAATATACTTGAATGCTCATGCCAACACTAGGGGTCAACACTGGTATTGACTCTGATGGTTCTGAATTCAAAATCAAGGAAACCTTGTCTGAAAATAATAAAATTCCGTTGATTGTTCTAGTTAAATAATAATCATTCCATTTCGTGATTTTTTTCTACACGTCAGCAACTTGACAACCCTGCATTCAGTGTTGGCCTTGACCTAGTGGTAATAAATTACAGTAATTTTAGTTTTGCAGATGGGCCATCAAGTTATTGTCTTATTTACCATTTGAAGGACCAAAAACGAATAAATAAAAACGAGCACCTGAATCGATTTTCAGGGACTCAAGCTACAGAAATGTTGGGCGCTGGTGGATAGGGGAATGCCTTGTTTATGAAGGGTGGTCAGGTTATGATACGGAAAGCCTGGCCGCGAACCATTGTCACCGAACTGTGTGGAGAAATGCCGCGCTCCATGCAGTATAAAGACCTTTTCTATATTTTTCCAAGGAGAACAGAGTCACTGGGTCAGTATAGAAGGCTATATTTCCTGCCACTACCCATTCTCCCCTTTCCCAGTGGCAAGCAAAACTCGTTGTTTTGATTGTCCCTTATACCTTTATTTCTTTCATCTTGTACTTATAATTAGCTATTTTAAATTGATTAACTTGTTCTCGGCCTGATATAGCTGAAATATTGATCACTTGACGTTAACTTAAAAGCTCTAACAAATCGACCAATCAACGAACAAATATGCAGAAGGATCAAGTACTAATGAAATAAAATGAAATGCAATTTCGGGAGATAATATAAAGAAAAGTAAATCTAGAAAATGGACCAAAAATTTGAAACAAAAAGAAAGAAAAACAAGTACAAGAGGCAAAACTTTGCACGACCCGAAGTAAGATACTCCGTAGTTCTATAAATTGTTATATTTAATCCCCACTAAAGTACTGAACTTTAATTATAGTCCTCAAGACAGAGGGCAATAATTACTATGTCAGCTTGTTAAAATTGCAGGACATTTCAGCTCTGTATACATACCAATTAGGTCTAAGCTAGAACCAGGACCTTACACAAATTACAACAACATGCCTTAGAATTATTGCAATTGACAGAACAAAGTTATCTGGTTGAAAAGGTATCTACCTATGTTTTCAGATACATTGAACGTAGTACATCTTCCCTGCTCTAGGTGAATATCTTCTACAAAACTACAAATATAAAAAAAAAACGTGTAAATTTATTACGGTGAACATTAGCAGAAATAAAATACAATACAGTGAATCAATAAAATCGATTTTCAGGGCAAAAACCTCTCATCTGTGGAATACATATGTATATCAAAAATCACTTCTCTAATTGAAATTGTTCTTGTGCGTTGAAGGTTATAAACTTCTCACGGAGAACTAAAAATTCTTCAAGTAAAATGTATTTTTTGCTAAACAAAATGCAGTTCATTGCGTGTAAGACAGCAGTGTTTCTCCAGACAGAAAATGCAAGAATTAAGAAGAAAATCAGTAGTTTACATATTCTCGATTCTGGAAAATTCCGTAAGTCTGGAATTACAAAAAAATGTTTATTTGAAAAGGGTTTTGTTCACAATGTGTTCACTCATACCATTGATACAACACCAAGTAGAAATTTTAAAATTGCATGCTTAGATTTCTTCTGATTATTGTAAAAGCATACAATATCTATTACCCAATATTTTGTCGTTGTATTTTGTTTTATTGCAACAGTTACAATACCAAACAATTACGAAACCCAAAAAGCATGTGAATGGCCTGCAGAAAACAACTGTCTTCTTGTAATCCCTTTTAGGACGATGTGAAATGTAAATCGAACCAAAATCAATTTTTTTTCTGAATTGCATGAAGTTTATATTAAAAAGAAAGGAAATGGGGTAAATGTCAAGGAGACAACATCCGATCTCCAGGTTAAAACGACCCAAAACAAAGCATATAGGGGTCACCGTACGGTTTTCAACACAGGGAGGAACCTCACGACATATAGCAAGCCCTAAATGTCCCCCTCCCTCCAATAAAATTTAAAAAAAAGTAAAAAAAAGTGAATAAATCAATGGAAACAAACCACATCCAATAATCCGAATATCAAGATACTAAATTTTTTTAAGAAGACAAGGACAAGCCAATGACCAACATATTCCTGACTTGGGACAGGCGCAAAAATTGCGGTGGGGTTAAACTTCTTGGATGAATATGTACGAACTTTCGACAGTTTGTCTTGCCGCCGTGAGAAAGTAAGTACACATAAACTTACACGGGAAGATGACAACATTTTAATTTTGCCTTTAATACTCTGCCTTTGTCAAAAAATAAATTGCAAAAAAAATTATTACAGAACAGACATTAGACATTGTTGGTATCTGGGATGTTAAGTTATTTATCTAAAACGGTATGCTTTAATAAAAGCATAAGAATATGAAGAATTTGAAGGTTTTCTCCCGTTAACCAAATATAAATAAATAAATATAGTAAGTACATTTGTATACAGGTTTTCTTATATAACATGTGTTGAGGGTTTCGCTGTGGTGGGTACATTATGTCATTTTGTTCTCACTCAAGTAAAGATTTTCCATTAAATTGTTAAACTCAAATGAAATAATTTATAATTTACATTTGCTTTTTATTGATATTTACACAGCGTGCATTTAATTTTTAGTATGCATATTGATAATAAAACAGCTAATTGTTTTACCGGGAACAATATGACACAGCAGAAAATATAATACAATGTTACTACAACAAAGTAATTTATTGTTCGTGTGATGTAACACAAGCATGTTTTTTGTTTGTTGATAAAGCGACGTAGAAATTCAGTATATGACTATTGTATTGGTTTTACTGTAACACAATATTTAATTTTCAATAATAGTCTAAATTCCGCTCAAACCGGTGCTAGGTGCCGTCTTGAACTTACTATGAGGTATCAGCATTTTTGTTGAAGGCCTCATGGCGACTTCAAGATGAAGAACAACAATAAAAGCGTTGTTCATTTGCCTGTGTTTGCCATGTATTTGTAGAGACTTTGTTGTATGTCCATTTACTCCATATCCCTTCATTGCTTATTGGAGTTAAAAAATTCCAAACATTGATACATAATAATAATAAAGTGTAATTAATTTAACATTAAAATGTCTAAACTAAATTCCAACAGAATTCCAAAAACATTCCAACTAAAAAGCCCAGAAAAGCCTGTACAGTTCATCTGCTTTACATTGCTAAATTTTGTACTGAGACATTTGTTTTCCGAACTTTTGACCATGTCTGACCTTGTCTGAGTCGTTGTTTTCTTTTGTTGAATAGTTTTAATGTGCAGAAATATATAAAGGGACCAAAAAGTTCCAGGCCAAACGCATGACTAAAAAGTGGCCTAGCTACCATCTTGGATTGATGACTTTACATTCTGGATAACGTGGACTTGATATTTATCACACAAGGTATTTGGTATGGTTATCTAGACGAAGCAGAACAGAACAGAACAGAATTTTTATTTGGTTTAAAATCCGATATACATAGGATTGATACCAATTCAGTACAAAACATCACAAACAAGAATTTTGTACTTGAACTTTTCGAAAATTTTTAACAATACAAACGTTTTTCACCGACTCATTGCTGTGAAACAGCATTAATTGGGAAAGGGAAGAAAAAAATTAGAAAAATATACGAGATAAGCCTGAAGTCATACAAAGTCGAAGATTCGGTAAAAAATAAAATTTAACAAGTATTTAATCCTTTGATCCTTGCAGGTTGACTACGAATATTAAAATATTACATAACAATTATATAATAACGCATAATTTATTGCCAAAAGCAGTCATGGATGTGTATTGATATTAAGTAACCGGTCTTACTGGATGTCAGGATAAATGTCGTAAAACTATAAATTCTGGGTAGTACTGGTAAATATCAAAAGTTTGGTAAAACGCAAGCGACATATTGTAATGATTGTCGTAATTCGACTAAGCATTGGCAGACCAAGAGGAAGACCGGGACCCCTTATTCGAAAAAAAGATTGTGTGCAGAATTAAGTTAAATATTAATAAAAACTAACAAAAATCGATTGTAAACCCCTTTTCCTGGAACCCCATTAGAACCTCCTTTTTTGTAGGGTGGATCCTCTGGTGCTTAGTTATGTTCAACTTCTATCTGCATGGCCAATAAAGACAACATAGAAAGATCAAGGACCCACGAGCTCCCGTGTCTGATTTGGCGGGGGGTGGGGGGTTAATTATTGGCACTGGTACCAAGCAGAAACCTATAAAACTAGTTTATATGTCTTGGGCAAAGCCAGGCTGCCTCGGAATTCCAATCATTATAAATATTTGGTTTTTGTCTTTTCGTCGTGTTTGTTTTTTACTTGGTCTCCATGTGAAGCCTGTTTGAAAATTTGGGTTTCCAGTTAACTTACATACTATTGACGATAAAAGCTATGAAAAAGTTTAACAGAGTAACAAGTCACAATAACGGCTTTTGAGAAGACAGAGCTAAATATATGACGGTGTATAGACATAAAAAATTGTGTAACCCTCCTGATTTTCAACAAATGGTTGATTTCTTTCATCAGATATAGGTTTGAATTAAAATTGATTCAAATTTAAAGTTAAAGTTGGAGAGGGTCGAAATTTTTTATTAAAAATCCCCTTTTCATTTACCTTAACTGGCAAACAGCACTATTTTCATTTACCTTAACTGGCAAACAGCACTATTGCTTTTTAAACATTTAACAATCATATCCTCTGATTTATGCCCATATAGTTCCATTTCGGATATTGTTGGTCGCAAAGCAGTTTTCCAGATATCAAATCCGTATGACATACTTGCTCCATATAAACTATCCCAGTCGTATCCACTTGACATACCAGAAAATGGCAAGAATTCTTGGTCTAATTCCGAAAAGAACGTGAAAGCTTCTGTTTGGTACACATTCTCGATTGTAGACCATAATCCTGTATTTTTTATCAAATTTTCTGTTCGCGGAACTGGTTGTGGATTATATATTCCTGAATTAATACTGGCAAGCTTGCTTAATCTACTCTGATTCCGTTCAAGACTTGATCGTTTCAAAAGGTTAAGGTTGCAAACAGTTATGTATGTACGTGGATGTCTTTTGTTAAGGTTTGAAAACGAATTTACTTGAAAATGACTTGTCTGGTTGACATAGCTATTAATTGTCAGATACAGAAGGAACGCAAATGCACCACATGCAATAACTGTAATTAAAATCCACACTATGCACTCTAAATTATTTTTAACGTGGCCTGCAAAATGAACACCATGGATGTCTAAGGCTCGAAACCAATATTGCACCTTGGTCTTTTTAGAACCATCGTCATATTTTCCTGCACTAACTCCGGCCAACGTGTCCCAGTTTTCTTTTTGACGTTTGTATTTCATTTTCTTTTCACGCTGTCTTTGTTTGTCGTTATCTGTCAATGAAGTAAAATATCTTTCACATCTTTCTTGCCAATTGCTGCCGTTTTCTTCATCCATATTTTATAAACTTTTCGTAATAATATCAAATAATTTGAAATTCTATACTAAACAATATATATACGTATCCTTCGTGTGTGTTGTAGTGAATTAATTTTAATCAGATGAAATGAAAAGAATTAAACAACACAATCGGCAGTTGTACAAATTATGAAATGTTGCATATGAAATAAAAAATCTGGTTATTGTCGCATGCTTCATTGATTTATAATAGTTAAATAAAATTTATGATATAATATCAATAAAAAGATAAGTAAATCTGTCCTCTGGTATAATTGTTACTTATATCCTTAAGGTGACTTAAGATAAATTATCCATTTAAGAAATCACACGGATTAAAATGAATTCAAATTAATATAGATGATCAGGAATTTTTCAACAATTTAAAATACACCTTTAAAATCAATAATTACGGATGTTGTGTATTCCTAAATGGATTTTACACTTCTCGACATTTTAAACTGATCGGTATGCATAAAGATTTGTATTGATAGCTGTTGAATAGTAATATTTTGAATTGAACAAATATCGACTTAATTTTGAATAAAACCGCTGAAACAAAAGACATGTTTTCAAAAAGGTACATGTCATAAATAACTTATCTGTAAATCACTTGACAGGAAAGTGGTTTATTTGTAATGGAATATCTTTCATTAATGGATCATAATGCGAGTTTTGAATTTCAAATTAAAAGGACAATTGAAAAGCGAGAAAATACCTTAAAGATTTTAAAACAAAAGGTAGATCTTTTAATACGATATCTTTAACAATACTTTTTGGAAGATCATCAAGGGCATATAGGCTTTATCCATTGAATTTCACTTCCCCTTTCTGTAATGGGCGGAACAGAAATACAATGAATAAGAGCTGTGACGTATAGTTTCATTAGTCTAACCCTCGTTTACAAATGTATAAAATCTTCTTATCTATCTGATACTCTGTTGAAACTAATGAAACCTCCCTTAGCTTTCCTATTCATTTCTATGTAAACTATTAGAGAAAATATTTTTGAAAATACGCAAAGGCTAAGGACCAAAATTGCACATTCAAATTGATTTTCTACATTTGTTTTGAAACCAAAGAATCCATCTTGATATTTATTGAGAGTATCCTATTATGTACTAAAATTTTAGCAAGTATTACTGTCTTGACTTTTCAACTGAAATGGTCCAAAATGTATTGCTTTTATGCTTAAATATACGTTTAGATAAACTTTTTTAAATCTTATTCCTGATTTCTTTACGATAATATTTTACTAAGAATGCAGTTTTCGATTTGCACCACGTAAATGGTGAATGAAAGGATATGGAGTAAATGCACATGAGACAAAATCTCTACAAAATACATGGTAAAAAACAAGAAATAGAACAACGCTTTTATTGTTGTTCTTCAAATTGAAGTCATCATGAGGCCTTCAACAATGAGGTTTGCTCATACCTCATAGTAAGTTCAAGACTGCCACTAGCACCGGTTAAGCGGAATTCTTTGCTAATTGTCGAGCAACGCTACATCCGTGTCTTCACTGGTCATTGGTGCGGGATTATCAACAAACAGTGATAAACTGTCAAAGTTCTCTTACAATCACTGTCGTCCTTTGCCCGACAAAAGCACTAGTGTCCGATTACAACATATAGACAAACACAGGGTACTCTCTTTTTTAGAATATAAATATACGTCCTTGCTTTCAGTAAACATTTGATTTTCCTTTAATTTAATTTGAAAATAATAACATGGCATTTGTTTGAAAATTTTCGAAATAATCTTAGTCTTAGCAATTTTCATGTCAATGCGATAATATTAAAAAAAAAGCAGTTTTTCAATCTCTATTTCATTTGCACCAAAAAGAATTACTTCATTGACACGATTTACAGTTAGGCTTCTACATCTAATAAACGTATTAAGCTTGCAGACTGTTTGCTTGGAATATAACACCTGACTGATCTCCAAATATTAAGGTTTTAACTAAATATTGCACAAAATTTCTTTTCAAGATATTTGGACAGAGTAATGCCTTTACTATTTGGAAAAAACAACGACCTGATATTTTCATATAAATGAACTTGAACAAAAATGTTATTCTAAAAGCAATAATCGAAAGAATTGCAGCTCTTTTCTATACAATTTCATGGATTCCGTTTCATTTGAATGTTAAAGTTTTGTGAACAAAAAAAAAAACTACATTACAGAAACAGACCGAACTTTTTAAATATTTTAACTTTGTTTCTGTTCTTAGTTATTAGAATTATGAAAAAGATGATGATATGTCCTCCTTGTTAATCCGCCTTCATCTTCTCTCTGATGTATTTTGTGCTACATTTTTTTTTGTATTTATGTATGTTGAAAAAAAACTTCTGTATACCATTGTAAATTGGTTTTGAGAATAAAAATGACTAAAATCCTTAGTACTGGATTTGGCTTCCTACATTGTATTTCGGTATTTTTTTTGGAAAATAGTACTTCTTCTCTGACTATTACGTGTACGGCATAACAAAATTTACTGTTTATTATGCAACTTTGGTATTTTTGTATTTTTAAACCATTTGCACCGATGCCACCGCTGGTGGGCCAGAGGCCCCCAAGGGTATTCACCAGTCAAACAGACTTGTCTGACATTAAAATTTACCTTACGTTTTATAGAAATTTACTGGTTTTTTGTAAAAGTTCTAACCCCTTAAAAATACTACGGCTTCATTCCGTGTATGTCACTTAGTACTGGATTTGGCTTTCTATTTCGGTATTTTTGGTATTGTGTACCTCTTTTCTGACTATTTATTGGATTATGGCTTCCCATATTATTTGATTCTAATGCTGCTGATGAGAGATTACTCCTTGAAACACTTTAAGCGTAACGAAATTTTCTGTTTATGATGCATCTTATGTATTTTTGTATTTTAGTCACAAATATAAGATCACTTTCCATTTAGACGCTTATCGTACAAGATACCATAATAGACAAGAAATTGCAAAAGTTTTTCTGAACATTTTATAAGTCAAAAATACTTTTTATTCCAACGTGATATGTAGTCTTTAGAACCGATTCAATAAATCTGTCTCCACCGCGAGTTAGTGACGTGTATATTTTTTGTCAGCTTCTGTGTTAAAGAAAACACAATGTCATCAAATGTAGACGGAAACAGACAAAATGTTGTATAGATTCATACACAATGTAGCATTTTGTCATCTTTTCACAAAGGAACTGTCACTGATTGACATAGAATCAATCAATGAATCAGTCACAACATCATTGCATTTGATTGGTCAAGAAGATCAGGTAGGGACATATTTATTGAATCGACCCTAGTTTGATTTCGTTACAAACTTCGGTAAATTGTATTGAAGTTTTAGCATACAATTTTACATTTTGGCATATCTTAATGCATTCAAATATTTGTAGATTCACTGGAACTGTCGAAGAACATTTATTGTTTTGAAACCTTCTGATTTGCATGGATGTATAAACATATATGTTGTTACTTCATGGTTAGAACAAACATTTCCACAAATTGACTTTGAAGGTACTCGATTCCAATTTTGTTTAATATCCTGAAATCCCATTATTGGGTTGCGAAAATGTTTTTCTGAAACTTTCTGAGACCAGTTATTTCCATTTTTTTTAGGGGAGGGAGGTTTTCAGATTTCAAATCATGTTTAGCAGAATTGGATATTAAAAATATTTCTTATTCCATCTGTGGTAAACCTGAAACTCTTCAAAGGCATCCATTGCTTGGAGTTTAATGCAGCAAAAATACTTTTCCGATTCATTTTAATTAAAACAAAGTAAGTACCTTTATTTAAGAAAATTTGTTTCTATGTCTAGTAGATATCCCCAACTTCTCAAAGACCAACTGTATTTTGGAATTATAAAAGGCAAATATAAATTTTAGAATTTCTTTCAGTAAAAATAGCAATTATCATTAATAGGGTTAAAAGGGTTTATAAAATCTACAATACTTTTCCATTTAGGTGGTCAAACCACGCCGCAACAGGTTTGCGCCTGTCCTAAGTCAGGAAATTTATTAAGCCTTTGTGCGTCTTGTCTGTTTTCTAGTTGGTTTAATTTTTGTCTATGAAGTCTAGGATGATGTTTATTTCGCTGAACTTGATTACTCTTTATTTAGGGGCCGACTCCGACCTGCCGTTGGGTGTGGGGTTTCATCACCGTTCATTGAAGATCTTATGGTGGCTTTGAGTTGTTATAACTCCCTTTTGGGTCGTTTTCTCTCTGACACATTCCCCGTTTCCCTTCTTTTTTCTATAGTTAGGGTCCACATTCATTTCTTACAGCCAGTATTCTAGAAATGTTAATGACACTTGATAATTTTACTGTTTCATTGTTGAATTTTATTTCTGGAACATGATATTGTATATTCGATATTAGCAAAGCTTTAGTCTTTGTGGAATAAAAATCCACGAGCCACGTTTTTGTCCACTCTCTTATTTTGGACATGATGTCATCATTAATTTCTGGTTCTACAACTCCCAAAATCACTCTCACACCTTGTAATGTTTTCATGTGTTGTAAATACGTATTCTTTAAATGGTCATTAATATGAATCTTTCTTATATACAAGGCTAAAACTGGGAAAGACAGATAACTGCCAGTAGGCCTAGTAGGATGTGCAACGGGTTCATATTGCTGTAATAAGAAGGACCACATTAGCATAGATGTCACACACAAGTATAAAAATTGCAGGAAATTTGAAGTCTGAAGATAGTCATTTCGACACCTATGTTTTCTCAGTGCAGATACATACCAATTTTAGAAAATTTTAGAAAAATTTTGAAATTTAGAAAATTTGATAGAGAACCAAAAAAAAAAAAAAACAAAAAAAAACAAAAAACAAAAAGGACCAAAAATGATATAGCCAATAACAACTAAGAACATTGAATCTTGAATTTTAGCTTTTTGGACTTGAATGCATAGGATCCCTTACATCTGTTACCGTTTCTGCCATGTCTTTGGACTTCGAGTTTTGTAGTCATCGCTTCCCTTGTTCCTTCGGTATTCTACTGCCGTTGTTACATTTATCTGAAACTTTGAAAATTAGACACTTGATTCCAGAAAAAAAATTATGGGGAATTCTTTATGCTCAATTCTATAAACAAAGAGGAAGGCCACAATGGTTCTTTAAAGCTCTTTATCTATAAATCGCTGCAAACTGTATGGTTCAAATTTGAATTATATCTTATATATACTAAATATCTCTCTATTCCTAACTTTTGGTAAAAATATGTTCCCAATGAGTATTTAGGAGTACAATTTTCAGCCTATACTGTTCGGAACATCATTGGCTTTAAAATCTATTGTCATACTTATGCCAAGTTGACATTTGTTTATACTACAGAACTTTGCATCAAGAATGGTTATATATCAAATAAATTTAAATTACAACCGAAGTAGATTCCTGAATTTTTTAAATAATAACAAATAACAAAATACCGAAGTTACTGATAATTTATTTTCTGCTTAACTTATATCTCATCAGTGCAGATCAAACCAAAACGTTTGGAAGTCTCGTAACCGAAAACATGTAAAAGCTGATAGAGAACAAATAACCAAAAGAATCTAAATAGAAAAGCCAAAATTCAGCTATGAGGAATCAGAGTGTCTTTGGGAACCCTAAACAGATCTCAATACAAAATGGAACATTAAAAAATGTTGAGGGTTGCTTAAAGTATGTAGGAACATGTATATTTCATAATGTAAATTATGACATTTACCCCCATTTCCTTTCTTTTTTATATCGATAAAAAATAAATAGAAATGAACGAGTGGAAAAATTAAGGCTTACACTGGTCTACATCACTATTGCTCCTTTTGAAATTAAAATTTCGGACAACTGGAAATTAATTACCATCAAAGAATGTATTTTGGTTGTGGCAATTATCTTTGTAATTGTTAACATTTTTTTAGTTCTTACACCTTTCTTATGGCTCTGCCCTATTCACAATCTTAACCGAGACCATTTAGTCCTTGTACTAAACAATAACAAAATCCTTCATAGATATCTTGCAATGGATAAAGTTGTGATGTATGACATTTAGTATCCTTAAAGCCTTCTAAGATTAAAGTCAGATCATTTACTGCTGACAGCCATTTTTGTTCGTAAGAAGATTTCAAAATTACAAAAACAGGATAACAGTAAACAAAATGGCGGGGAACCAAACTCACATGCACTAGAAAAATAATAATGAAAACAAGAGACAAACATA
>MJUU01038230.1:0-12273 GCA_002080025.1 Modiolus philippinarum | reverse complement strand
ATTACTATAAGGTCTTTCCGACTGGAGTCGGGAAAGACCTTAATAATCGGAAGAATTATAGTAAGGTCTTTCACATGTGTTGAAAGACCTTAATTATTAAATTTCATACAGTGACTTAGTGGAAAGAGCAAAATCACTGTCGCTAATAGAAAAAAGAAGGGAAACGGGGAATGTGTCAAGGAGACAAGTACCCAAAGGGGAGTATTAACAACTCTAAGCCACCATAAGATCTTAAATTAACGTCAAGGAAACCCCACACCCAACGGCAGGTCGGAGTTGGCCCCAAAAAGAGTAACCAAGTTCAGCGAAATAAACACCATCCTAGACTCCTATAGACATAAAGTAAACTATGTAGAAAACAGAGAAGACACACAAAGGCTTAATAAATTTCCTGACATAGGACAAGCACAAACCTACTACGGCGGGGTTAAACTAGTTTTATTGGGCCCAAACCTTCCCCCTAGCCAATGTGATAAATAAAAAAAAACAATAGTAAACAATAGTGAAACTGCTGAGTCAGCTGCTGTTACTTTCGTCCTTTCAGTAATTCTAAATCCGTCACCACGATATCATAGATAGATATAAAATGTCAGTGTCACAAATGACAACTGACATTTTCAGCAAGATTCACGTCTTCCCGGATTTGACATTACCGGTTTTGACTTACCCTGGATTGACCCACTGACCGTGTGACGGGTGCTGTATACAGAGCAAGACATGCTTACCCTTCCGGAGCACCTGATGTCACTCTGATTTTTGAGAGTTCACACTGTTAGTGCTTTATTTTTTTTGTGTTGTATATGTAGTGTTCGTGTGTTTTGTGCGCATGCTCTCTCTTTAGTCTTCCGTCGTTTGGTGTTCTTGCTTTTGTCTTGCTTCTGGATACTTTGTCTCATCAGTGCACACGTAAAACAAGAAAAATATTATGTCCTCTTGACGATAGTGTATCTTCTGTCACGACAATATGTTCATTATAATAGCTACAAATAAATTCACAAAATTGTGATGAATTCAATTCAGCAGATAGTTTATGTCTTTTCTGTGAAAGAAATCAATATTAAAAAGAGCAAAAATCTAGATGTCACGTTAGTTTGGGGTTTTAAACATATTAGTATACAACACACGTTCTAATGATCATGACCAGTCGATAGTTCAAAAGCTTGATTTGATAGCCGGTGTGTAACTGTTGATCATGAACTGCCGACATAAAAAGACCCTACAATTGGACAATCTAATTCTTGTATCAAATGATAACAAAAAATCGAAGTTACTGTGATTTTATTATATCATGCAGAAGGAAGTTTTTTAAGTCATCGTATTTGCCCCCTTTTGAATTCAACATTCAGATTTTGTTTCGAAACTTGCAATATCTAAATTTTACAAAATTTCATTTAAAACTTAGTAGTATCTCCTCTGTCCTTAGCTGAAATTTGATTGGCCTTTCTCTTGATATCTGATTGGTTAATTGTTCTCTATCAGTTTTGCACATACCTCGGCTTATGGACTTCCAAGCAATTTGATTTTATATGTACTGAAGAGACATAAGTTGTCGAAATGCACATATGCAGAAACAAGATTACTGACAGTAACTTCGGTATTTTGTTACTAATTACCACTGGGCCGATGCTTCTGCTGGTGGACTGTAAGTACCCTAGGGTACTCGCCAACCCAGTAGTCAGTACTTTGGTGCTGACATGAAAACCAATTTTGTTTTGAAACTTGCAATGTCTAAATTTTTAAGGAGTATCTCCCTCATGCACAGCTCTGTCCTTAGCTGAAATTTGGTTTTTCTCTTTAGATCCGATTGGTTATTTGATCTGTATAAAAAAAAAAACTTTTAGTACAATTTAATATACGACAGGATATGACATGGTATACACCTTTTCGCACTTCTCAGTGTGAATTGGTTAGAACGCATCGATTATAGTACCTGAATGTCATATATAAATTCTTGGAAGGAAATAAATTCTCAAAAGGAAGTCATGGTCATTCTTTTCATTGTTCATACGCAATATTAACACTGGTTTTATTTTATCATCCTACAAGTTGCTAAATTGGTAATACCTTTGAATCAAGATTGTATAAATAGAAATGTAAATTACCATATATGCACAAGGTTGAAAGTTTTCAGACTTGTGCAGAATAAGGAAAGGTAAATGTTTGGTTGTTTCAGTGTTTTATGAAACCTCTTACTGTTTGTCTTTATAAATCAACCCCCATTTTTGTCACAAATTAGGTATAAATACATTGATAAGTTTATACGTCCAAAGAGGAATCAATGATTTTTTTATGTCTTACATTTGATTTAAATACAAACTTTCTCATTAGACATAGTTTTCTCTGTGACCGCCTTATTAATCGAGGCATAAAAATCCGTCACTTACGATCACCAATATCAGTCCTTGTGGAAACATTTGACGCTTCGGTCCGAATTGTCATTAAAGATTCATTTTTACTTAATACTGGGATGAACATTACTTTTTACTGTATACGGCTTTTCAATAGCAATTGCTGTTGAGTTGCTACCGGACACTACTGCAATGGAAAAGGGGGTTGATGCGCCATAAAACCGGTTTAAGGCGGCTCACTCATCACATTTTTGAATTTGTCTGATTTCGGAGATCCTCTGGTTTTCTCCAGTCTAATAGCTTAAAGAATTTTGCACACGGACCCCCACTTTTTAATCAATTTATGTTCAATTTGTCGAATTAGGACACATGACAAATTTTCTTAAAATTCTTAATATAACTCTCTAGCTTTTAGACAAAAGAAATAGTCCTGATGTTAAACTAAGGGAAAATCTATAGAAATCCATTTCCCGCCGAAAAATTTTTTTTAATGTCTTGTATCTCCGCTAAAAGCATACTGACCTATATACAATTTCATTTAATCTACAGTGCTTAATCAATTAAATTAGGTTTCAAGAAATCCTTGATATAAACACCATCAGGAGTGAGCTTCATTAAACATCCGTTTCTTTTGAAATGCCTATACCAAGTCAAGACCATTATGGTTGACAGTTTTGTCCGTAGTTTTGCACCTGTTTTGTCAATTTTTTCTTGGATTTTGGCTTCTGACAATGTTTCGGTAATTTTGTTATCACCTCAATTTATACTGAGCCTTATTTTATATATGGTATGGCTCTTCATCCTGTAGTTCTTGTAAAAAAATAACAGATGTTGCGTTGTCACCCTTTATATATAAACGTTGTGTTGTTGATGAGAAACATTGTCCATGTGTATATCATGTATCATCAGGGTGTTAAAGATTGATGTATCCAAGTTTCCAGATAAAATCGATTTCCGTGTCGGCATCGAAAAACTGACTACTGGGGACTAACAATCACCAGCAGCATATAGGCTAAGCGGTAAAAATAATAAAACAAATATAGTTTCTGCATATGGCCATTTCGACAACTTATGTGCCTTTTACCATTGTAGCTTTAAGCCTTTTATTGTATTTTTATTAGGAAAAACTATTTTTTGCATATATCAATAATTACATTATTATTTATATTGATATAATTGTGATGGTATGTAAATAACTAAATACCGAAGTTACTGTGAATTGAAAATGAAGAAAATGTCAAGTGCAAAAACGTTTGAAATTAATATTATAAAAAAAAGCTCTCTCAATAATCTCTAATGATTGGTAAGTAAAATACCGTCGGAGAACATTTTGGAGAAAAAATTAGGACGTTTTAGCGACAAAAAGGTGTACATTTTAGCGAAACTTGAGAAAAAAACATTTTAGCGAAATTGGAATAGATAGGTGGACATTTTAGCGACAGATACTATTAACAATGCCTCAGGCCTGTTCTCCATGCTTTGCTTGTTGCACCACTGCTGTCCGACGGAGAGGTAAGGGGAGAATTTTGAATAAATTGATTTATATATCGTTTATTGGAAATTGTTTTAAAAATGCTGGCACAAAAAAATGAGATTATACGTCCTTAATTAAATTATGTTTTGCTAAATTCTCCGTCAATATTTTACAGGTAACTTAAATTTAATTCGCTAAAATGTACATATTTTCTCTCGCTAAAATGTCCACCACAATCAAATCATTTTCTTTAAAATGTCCTTCGCACGTACAATACATTTATTTATCCGTTATTTGAATGAGTTTCCTTTGATCTCACGAAGCTGGGACTAATAAGTCCATTTTTAGTACTAATAATCGACTCCTGGTATTATGTAATAATTGTATGGATATTTCATGGTATTATGTAATTGTTGTAAAGATATTTTATGTTATTACTTAATTGTTGTATGGATATTTTATTATGTAAATATGTAGTGAGACTATAGTAAAAAAATCATCCGTATCAAAATACATTTTTGATTTATCAACTTTATGGGAGCTAATAAAAAACATGAAAAGTTTCTCCGATACATTTTTAAACTAGAAGTAGTGCCATCAGAAATGATGGCCATCCCTGTTTGACACAAAAACCAGAGTCCCAACATCCAAACTACAGAATGGAACCATACAAAACAGTATTCAACTTATTTCAATTTTCAACGGTAACAGCAGGTATATCGACAATATCCTTACTGTTGACAATCCCCACTTTTTAGACTATGTCGACCTCATTTACCCACAAGAACTGAAACTTAATAAAACAAACAATGATCCTAAATACTGCCCATTTCTCGATCTAACTATCATCGTTGACTCTGAAAAAATCTAAACTAAAAGGGATGATTTTGATTTCACTATTACTAATTTCCCTTTTCTTGATGGCGACATTACTGCAGCACCATCATACGGGTTGTATATATCTCAACTGGTACGATTCGCACGCGTCTGATCTACTCTTGACGACTTTAATGAACGCGTAACCTTAATGTCACATCCAAACTATTACAACAAGGTTACAGATTTCATAGATTAATAAACACATTTAAGAAGTTTTATAGAAGATATGAACATTTGGTATCTAAGTATAATGCGACTCGGAAACAGCTTATTACTAAAGGCATTTCTCACCCTCGTTTTTACGGAAATGTTGTTAAAAAATGTCAAAAATGATAAAAAAAAATCCAGAAAAACTTATTGTAATTCAGAGGATAGTTTATCTAATAAATATTAGAAGCACCAAAAATCAAAGTGTTGCCTTAATTTATAAACACATTAGCTTACTAAAAGTCAAAAAGTCAACCAACGTTCCAATGATCATGAGTTTTGTTTAGGAAAGTTTTGGAAGTTCATAAGCTTGATTTGATAGCCCGTGATCCAATGTTGAACTCCCGATATAAAAAAGACCTTACAATGGGAATAATATTGTTCTCATGTATATATTCAGTTTATCTGGTTATCAACTGGATATCATGCAGAAGGAAATTCTTAGTCATCGTGTCTGTTATAACTGTTCTTCCTCCTTCAACATTCAACATTTATATTAATTACTCTAATTTTGGTGTACTCAATGCTCGACAGAATATTATTTGGTATAAAAGTGTTCGCACTACTCTTTAGATTGATATAACAAATTCTGAACAATTCATTGTCATTCCGTACTTTGTTCATACATGTATAGTAAAGTAAGTGAGCACCGAACCGTCAATCAAAAGAACGAACAATCCATGGACAATGGCAAAATCAGATACACTAAGAAACAAGGACACCACTTGAGTACGGGACAAAAAAAGAAAAATGAAGCACTTGTATGTCAATATTGACATTGGTTATATTCAATCAGCTTAACAATTATCTAACTGTTAATACCTCTGAATCAGGATGGTATTAATAGAAAGGAAAATAATCATGATGTGTATTCAACTTATAAATTTTTGGACATGTCTGGATGGAAGAGAAGTTTGTTTTATAAACGTTTGGTTTAAATGACACATTTTGCCATTTTTCTTCACTAATAATGCTTCATTTTTATAACAATGTAAAAATACATTGGTAAGATAATATGTCCGAACTTACAAACTAGGACTATAATAGTCCCAGATTCAAAGAGGAGAGGACGTTCAGAATTAAGATTTTGATTCTCATTTATGTTTTATGTTTTAACGAAGTTTGGTGACTTATTGTGTTTACTCTGTTTCTTATTATTTTTCATTATTATTATTCTCCAATGAATTTCATGAACTTTGCCCAAACAATTTCTCAGAACTGGGTGGTCTTAACTTAATGAAACTTGGCAACATTGTAGATACCAATCCCAAGATGTACAAGAAGGTCTTTGAATTTCCAAAATGATCACGGTCATTGTTCACTTTGAACTTTTACCCCGAACCTTGTGATCGGATAATCTTAAAAACCGTAAAAGATAGTTGAAAATATGTAATGACAAAAATGTTTATTAGGTCATGACGGACATTTGTTACATTTGGACCGAAATTCTATGATGAATCGTTCATGAGTTATGCCACTTGAATATTTCTCCATATCATTAAATATGTTTTATCTCTAAAACGCCAAGAGAAAGAAGCCTGGAATCTTTTCCATTCAAATTAATTTGTATGTGTTACATTTAAAAATGCCAAGGTCAAAGGTCATCGATCACTTTGAACTTTGACCCTAGACCTTGTTTTTGTAACAACTCTTAAACGGTAAGAGATAGCTGAAAACATGTAATTGCAAAAATGTGTGACTTGTTAAGATCTACATTTGTTACATTGGGTCAAAAACTATTAGACAAACCGTTTTCGACCTATGAACCAAAAACCAATTTTGATGTCCGATTCTGAGGTTTTTTTGCTTATAGCTAAAATACCATTGAAGATACAAAAAGACATTCAACATACAAAATGTTCAGGAAGACAGGACCTTCAAAATGAGGTCGAGGTCAAAGGTCAAGGTCACACTCCGAAATCTTTACTTCATGTTAAAGTATCAATAAATACACATATTGAGCTTGGAATGTAGGTTTCATCGATTAATCAATAATGAAAACACTATGACGCAACTTTCTGATGCAATCCAGGTTAATTTGACCTGTGAATTAAAGCACTAATAGCACTGATAGACGAAAACATAATGAGCTTAAGAAACTAATTAATACATGAGGAATAAAATAAAAATATTTCAGAACAAATTATTACAATCATTGGTGGTAAAAACACAGCATTTTCAAAGAGCAATTGAGTATGGAATCTGGTTTGGGCGACTTGTGTTTGCATACAAACATATCATCACTCGTTATTATTAAGTCGCCGGCGACTTCTTGTGTTTGCACTGTTTCTTATTATTTTTCTTCTTCTTCTTGCCATCATCTTGTCCGGTCAAATTCTTGGAGACTACTTGCCCAATCACTACCAAACTTCACAGGAAGGTAGATGTCTATCCCAAGATGTGCATTTGCGTATTCATATTTTCTAAATGACCACCACTATTGGTCACTTTGAACTTTGACCCTAAATCTTTTAATTGGATTAAATGGGAAACTGTAAAAGATAGCTGATTAAGTGTAATTGCAAAATGTTTGTTAGGTTATGACGGACCTTCGGTATTTTTGGACCGAAACACTAGGGTCAACCATTCAGGAGTTATGCCCCTTGAAAGTTTCGTCACATCTTTTAAGTAGGTTTTTCTCGAAAACGGTTAGAGATAGAAACCTGAAACCTTTTCCATTCAACTTAGGAGATATGTGTTACATTTAAAAATGCTAAGGTCAAAGGTCATTGGTCACTTTCAACTTTGACCCCTGACCTTATTATTGGATTATCTCGGAAACAGTGACAGATAGCTGATAAAATGTAATGGCGAAAATGCGTATTGTGTTAAGATCTACATTTGTTACATTGGGTCCAAAATTATTGGACAAACCGTGTTGGACCTATGGACCAAAAACCGATTTTTGATGTCTGATTTCGGGTTTTTTGCTTATAGCTCAAATACCATTGAAGATACAAAGAGATATTCAATACAAAAAAAGTTAAGGAAGATGTGACCTTCAAAATTAGGTCAAAGTCACAGTTCAAGGTCATGGTCAAAAACTTTATTTCACATAAAACAATCAATAAATGTACAAATTTAGCTTAAATTGTTGATCAATTATGAGAATATTATGACGCAACTTCTGGGAAAGACCTATCAATTGTTTTTCGAACAATTGACGTACTAGATTTCTTAAATATGGGTGGTCCAAATTCAATGAAGCTTGTTTGTATTTCAATGTAACTTAAGATTTTTATATAAATACACACCATAGAGAAAATGCCTTACTTCATAATATATAAATAGAAATGATTTTCCTGACGCAATCACAAAGTGTGTACAGGTTAATCAAAAATACTGATATCATTGATAGACAGAATTATGATGAGTTTTAAGTCCTTATTTGTTAAATCGAGGACTCATTGTTCTTTCAGAGAACATTGAAGAATTGATTCTGGTTGGGCGACTTGAACACATTATCACTTGTTATTATTATTCCGCCTCAAAAATCATCTTGTCCAACCAAATTCTCAGAGATCACTTGCCCAATCATAATCAAACTTCACAGGTAGATAGATCACCACCCAAAGATGTGCACTTAGGTGTTGAAATTTTCCAAATGACCACCATATTTGGTCACTTTGAACTTTGACCCCAAATCTTATTTTTGGATTAACTCGGAAATTGTAACAGATAGCTAATACAATGTAATGACAAAAATGTTAGTTAGGTCATGACCGACATTTGTTACATTCAAGCGAAACTCTATGGTCAACCGTTCAGGAGTTATGCCCCTTGAAAATTTCATCATATCTTTTAAGTATGTTTTTCTCGAAAACGGTAAGAGATAGAAACCTGAATCCTTTTCCATTCATCTTAGGTGATATGTGTTACATTTAAAAATGCCCAGGTCAAAGGTCATTGGTCACTTTGAACTTTGACCCTTGATCTTGTCATTGGATTATCTCATAAACTATAATAGATAGCTGATAATATGTAATGGCAAAAATGTGTATCTTGTTAAGATCTACATTTGTTACATTGGGTCCAAAATTATTGCACCAACCGTTTTGGGCCTATGGACCAAAAACTGATTTTTGATGTCTGATTTCGGGTTTTTTGCTTATAGCTCAAATACCATTGAAGATATAAAGAGACATTCAATACAAAAAATGTAAAGGAAGATGTGACCTTCAAAAGGAGGTCAAGGTCAAAGTTCAAGGTCATGGCCAAATATTTTATTTCACATAAAAGTATCAATAAATGTACACATTAAGCTCAATCAATGATGACACAACTTCCAGGAAAGACTTAGAAATTGTTTTTGAACAATTGACGTAATGGTTTTCTCAAATATGGGTGGTCAAAATTCAATGAAACTGATATGTATTTCAAAGTAATTTAAAATTTTGATATAATTACACACAACAGAGGAAGTGCCTTACTTCATAATATATAAATAGAAATGATTTTTCTGATGCAACCACAAAGTGCGTACAAATTAATAAAAAATACTGATATCATTGATTAACAAAATTATGATGAGTTTTATGTCCTTTAAAATTCTAAAATCGATGACGCATTGTTCTTTCAAAGAACATTAAGGAATTAAGTCTGGTAGGGCGACTTCTGTGTTTGCTTGCAAACACATTATCACTTGTTATTTTTCCGCTACTTCTTGCCATCAACTTGTCCGGTCAAATTCTCAGAGACTATTTGTCCAATCACTTCCAAACTTCACATGAAGGTAGATATCAATCCAAAGATGTGCATTTGGGTATTCAAATTATCAAAATGACCACCACTATTGGTCACTTTGAACTTTGACCATAATTCTTTTAATTGGATTATCTAGGAAATGGTAAAAGATAGCTGATTAAATCTAATGGCAAAAATGTTTGTTAGGTCTTGACGGGCCTTTGTTATTTTTTGACCTTAACTGTATGATAAACTGTTCACGAGTTAAGCCCCTTGAAAATTTTGTCACATTTTTTAGTATGTTTTTCTCGAAAACTTTAAGAAACCTTTTCCATTCAACTTAGGTGATAAGTTTTACATTTAAAAATGTCAAGGTCAAAGGTCATTGGTCACTTTGAACTTTGACCCCAGACCTTATTATTGGATTATCTCAGAAACCGTGACAGATAGCTGATAAAATGTAAAGGCGAAAATGTGTATTTCTTGAAGATCTACATTTGTTACATGGGTCCAAGATTATTGGACTAACCATTTTGGGCCTATGGACCAAAAACTTAATTTTGATGTCTGATTATATATATATAGATATATATTTTTTTTTGCTAATAGCTCAAATACCATTACAGATACCAAGACATTCAATATAAAAAATGTCCAGGAAGACTTGACCTTCAAAATGAGGTCAAGGTCACAACCAAAACTTTAATCTCACGTTAAACTATCAATTAATATACATTTTAAACTTAGAATCTTGGTTTTATCAATGAATCAACAATAACAACATTATGACGTAATTTCCTGAAAATTGTGGGGGGGTTTTTTGTTAAAGATTTGACATACTAGAATTCTCAAAGACTGGTTCTCTAAGATAAATGAAATTTGTATGTCTTGAATAATTTAAAATATTACACACTATTGAAGAAATATTCTACTTCATATTATTAAAAATATTAAAAATAGAAATGATTTTTCTGATGCAACCCATTGTTCATGTGAATCAAAGTTAATTATAGAACTGATAGATAAAAGAACAATGAGTTCAATACGAAGTTTGTGGAGACATATTGTTTTTGCTCTGTTTCTTCTTCTTCTTCTTCTTCTTCTTCTTATTATTATTATTATTATTATTCTCCTTTACCTGCTTTCCGCACAAATATTTGTCCGGAGTTTTTCTCAGAGCTAGGGTATTGAAACTTGTTAGGAAGTTGGAACACCATCTAAAGTTGTGCATATTGTCTGGAAATTTTCAAAATTGCGCCTAGGTTGCCATGGAAACCGAAAAAAGGCGGGAAAATTAAAAGTGCTCCGATTTGGATGAAATTCAACACATAGGTTGTCTATGATGTGTGGAATTGAATTCTGGTGTCATAATTTCCAAAATGGCGACCGTTGCCATGGAAACTGAAAAAAGGCGGGAAAATTAAAAATGGTTGAATTTGGATGAAAATTTACACAGATGTTGCCTATCACTATTAAATTTGAAATCTAGGTCCATGGGAGGTTTGGGAACCATTCTATCATCCATAAGATCACAATCACATCTTGTTATTATTCAGTCGCCCAAACAAAGTTTGGCGACTTCTTGTGTTTGCACCGTTTCTAATTATTTTTCCGCTTCTAGCCCAATCACTACTAAACTTCACAGTCCATCCAAAGATGTGCATTTGGGTATTCAAATTATCAAAATGACCACCACCATTGATCACTTTGAACTTTGACCCCAAATCTTATAATTGGATTAACTCGGAAACTGTAAAAGATAGCTGATAAAATGTATGACAAAAATGTTTGTTAGGTCATGACAAACCTTCGTTACATTTAGACCGAAATTCTACGGTGGACCATTCATGAGTTATGCCCCTTGAAAATTACGTCACATTTTTAAGTATATTTTTTCTCGAAAGTTGTTAGAGATAGAAACCTGGAACCTTTTCCATTACACTTAGGTGATATGTGTTACACCTCAAAATACTAAGGTCAAAGGTGATTGGTCACTTTGAACTTTGACCACAGACCTTGTTATTGGATTATCTCCGAAACCGTAATAGATAGCTGATTAAATGTAATGGCAGAAATGTGTGTCTTGTTGAGATCTACATTTGTTACATGGGTCCAAAATTATTGGACCAACCGTTTTGGGCCTATGGACCGAAAACTGATTTTTATGTCCGAATTTGGGTTTTTTGGTTATAGCTGAAATACCATTCAAGATACAAAGAGACATTCAATACAAAAAATGTGAAGGAAGATGTGACCTTCAAAATGAGATCAAGTTCAAGGTCGTAGACAAAAATTTTTTTTCACATAAAATTATCAATAAATGTTCATATTAAGCTTAAATTGTTGATCAATTATGAAAATATTATAACACAACTTCCGGGAAAGACCTATCAATTGTTTTTCGAACAATTGACGAACTAGTTTTCTGAAAAAAAGTGTTAGTCAAAATTCAATGAAACTTGTATGTATTTCAGTGTTCTTTAAAATTTTGATATAATTACACACCATAGAGAAAATGCCTAGCTTCATAATATATAAGCAGAAATGATTTTTCTGACGCAATCACAAAGTGTGTATAGGTTAATAAAATAAATACTGATATCACTGATAGACAGAATCAGGATGTGTTTTAAGACACTAATTCTTAAATCCAACACTGATTGTTCTTTCAAAAAAACATTA
>MJUU01038229.1:61301-74497 GCA_002080025.1 Modiolus philippinarum | reverse complement strand
CCATTAGGGCCCATTCATCTCACAAACAGTACATGCGATATGACATGCCTTTACATACTGCTGGTTGGAAATTCAATAAGGAGCACACTGAAGGAAATCCCATTAAAATCTGATCTACAGCCTAAAATATGAAAACACCCAATTTGGCCCTCTTTGGGCTTTTTCAGAAACGAGCGGGTCTAAAATACCTCAAACAAATCCCAGTCTTTCCTTTATGCCAAGGAACATTGTGTTAAAATTTCAAAGTGTCTACAGACGCTGACGTCGCATACGACGACGCCGCCAGTATCATACCAATGTACGACCTCAAAAATTTTTATACGCGGTCGTATAAAAATTGATATTTACTTTAAACAATATCCAAAACAGCACTGTAAAAAGCTTATTCAAATCTAACACCGAAGCGAGTGCCATTTGTTTCGTGTTTTGGTCATATCGACTTTCTGTCTTTTTTTGGGCCGTAAAGGCGCAAATTAGCGGGGCGAAAAGTCAAGTATTGCTTAAGTTTAATTTACTAGTATTTGAACCTTGCATTCATCAGCATGATCAGAGGTTGAACCAAAATGGGTTAAAATTCAAGCAGTGTAGAACTTTTCTTTACATAAAATTTATCCTTATCCATTAAAATGAGCAATAACACAAATGTAGATTTTAATATATTGCACTAATGTCAAGAGGTTTAATGTAGATAGACGCAGATATAACCAGTGTTTTGTTACGTATCGGTACAATTGAAGATCCCATCCTACAACCTGAAATCCGCTATTATAAGTATGGATCACTCTGTTTATTTTTCTAGAACTGAAGTCGAAGTATTCTAATTTTTTACCAAATCTACAAAGAATGCACAAGAAAAATATAACAGGACAGTTTCAGCTTTACAGCTATATACCTTTTATCCATTGTTTGGGAGACTTAATAAATACACCTACGAAATACAAAACATGCAGTGTCTAACCATTCCAAGAATATGAAAATTGATAAATACTTAATATATAATATAACTCTTTTCAATAGACATTATGTAGAAGTCAAGACAAATTTTGACATAGATTAGTTACATGTTTCAATATATACTACTCAACAAAAGAAACGTCCAGTAACGTTTTTGTGGAATATAATCTAAAATAAAAGCATGGTTTTGTTCTCTTTACTTTATTTTCATCTTTAGCAATATTCAATTCTAATTTCACTTTTGTCAGAATAAAGAGAACATCCGGCTGAAAGAATCGAGATATAAATGTCCTGTGAAAGAAAGTCGAAGGGATACTTTTGTCAAACAAGAACAACACTGACACATTGAATGATTACAAAAAATTTGCCATTTTGAAATAATCGATACTTCAACGAATTTTCGAAAACGAGATTGCAAAAGGTCTGGCAATTTGACTACTTGGAGTTTTTGTTTCAGTGTGTGGCCTTAAATAAAGTGAAAGGAGACTTTAATTGGTATAGAAATCATACCAATTACAAAATTATAAAAAGCAAATACAAAAAATTTCGGAAAACGGTTGAAGTCATGACGTCAAACTGAAAAACGTCAAAACTCCAGAATACGACCTTGACCTTGTTTTTTCATGGATATTTTTTTGTGTGTATTTTTGGATAGTTTGCCAATAATGTATTGATTTTATAAACAAATAATGAAAATTCATTACAGATCGACATTGACTTAATGTTGAAATAAGCAATTTTTTTAACCACTGTTTCGAAAAATGTCTCTCATTATCAACGACTAATAGTTATCTTCACAAATATGTAAGGAACGAAAAATTGGTCTTCTCCAAAGCATAGAATAATAATTTTAGTTCTATCATCAAAACTCTTAAAATATACATAGGATAATAGTAAGTGGACAATTCTTTTGTTTATTAGTATATTTTATCAAACATTTTGTCATTTCACATTGGTGGTCAAATGCCAAGGTAAAGGTCACAGGGTAACATATTCTGGTACCAATTGAAACGTCTTGCAATACAGTAAGATCGGTATTTATTTACTTGCCAAAAGGAATGAGCTATGAGAGCAGTATCACTATCGATCCAAAAGATATACCCAATGTTAAAGTTTAATATATTTTTTCAAAAATTTTACGAAAGGATATTGAGTAAATGAAAATGAGACCATAACACATATGTTAACTCCAACTGTAATAATTTTAATGAGCTGTAAAAGTCCATCACATGACAAAGTCATGATCACAAGGTCAAAACTTCTGGCATTGTTTGAAAGGTCTAGCCACAAGGAATATAGATGCAAAATATATCTGCACTGAAGAGACATAAGTTGTCGAAATGCGCATATGCAGAAACAAAATTCAAAGTAACTTCGATATTTTTTTATGTTAACCCTATCATTTTTCATTCAAAAAGATAAACTCACCGTTAGAATTTTTTGGATGAAAAAACATACCGACAGACAAATAGACAGACAGACCAAAAATTATATGCTCCTCGAATCTTCTATTCTTGGGGGTATGAAAATAATAAAATTTGTGTATGTGACAGCGCATCAATGTGAGAAATCCTCTCAACAAGTACACCAAAACAGAATATATAAAGCACATACATAATCCAAATACTAAACCATATTTAATTTATTAAGCAAAATATTGGTTACGTTCAATTAAGACTAAATTCATAAACACGCCTATATTGGCTATTACATTTAAACTATTCCCACGGGGGTAGATTTTGGAAGCCAATCATTTTTGTAATTTAAATTTGAGGTCTTATTGTTATAGTTCTTTTTTTCCACAAAAAAAAAAAAAATTAAAAAAATTAAAAAAAAAAAAATAATAAAAGATAAATGTCTATCCTTAAAAGAAATTCTGTATAGATCTATTTATTTTGTTCCATCGGTTATTTTTTGTATCAATTTATAGATATCGGTAATTTACTTAGCTTTCCTATTTAAATAAATGTATTGTCAACGTCAGAATAAAAGATTTCTAGTCAATGTAGGAAATTACAGCACAGCACCGTCGGTAACGTTGTTGTTATGTCAATGTCTCCCCGTACTGACACGAAAACATAATCCGTACAACAGTTGCATTTAAATTCTTTGCAGGTTTTAAGACGTCTATATGATAAGAAGCATAACTATTCCGATATTATGATTAAAAAATATTATCTCATAAATTACTTATACCATAACTATCATCTATCAATTTCCAGGTTTTGTACACTTATCAAACTGATTAGTTTTACCTTATCAATTTACCCGAGTTAAGGTACTTTAAGAATAAAAAATAACTAAATATCGAAATTACTGTGAATTTATTTTCTGCATATACGCATTTCGAAAACTTATGTCTCTTCAGGGCAGATAAAATCTAAACGTTTGGAATACCATAAACCCAAAGATGTTCAAAAACTGATAGAGAACATTTAACCAATATGATCTAAAGGTAAAGCCTAAATCATCTAAGGAAAGAGCTTTGCATGAGGGAGATACTCCTTGGTTTAAATAGAATTTACAAAAATTTAGACATTACAAGGTTCCAAATAGAATCGGCTTTCGGGTCAGCACCGAAGTACTGACTACCCCCGGGGACTAACAGTCCACCAGCAGAGGTATCGACCCAGTGGTAACAAATAACTAAACACCGAAATTACGGTGAATTTATTTTCTGCATATGCGCATTTCGATATCTTATGTCTCTTCAGTGCAGATAAAATGTCTATATTCGATTGTTTTATCACTATGAGACCAAAAGAACACCTGAACCATCTTGCTCCATGGAATTTTACATAAGGGACAACCTTTTTTGGAAGACCATAAACCCAAAGATGTTCCAAAACTGATAGAGAACAACTAACCAATATGATCGAAATGTAAAGCCAAAATCATCTGAGGACAGGGCTTTGCATGAGGGAGATACTCCTTAGTTTCAATAAAATTTTCAAAAATTCAGATATTACAATGTTCCAAATAGAATCGGCTTTCGGGTCAGCACCGAAGTACTGATTACTGGGCTGGTGAATACCCTCCGGGACTAACAGTCCACCAGCAGAGGCGTCGACCCAGTGGTAACAAATATCTAAATACCGAAATTACTGTGAATTTATTTTCTGCATATGCGCATTTCTACAACTTATGTCTCTTCAGTGCAGATAAAATCTAAACGTTTGGAAGAGCATAAACCCAAAGATGTTCAAAAACTGATAGAGAACATTTAACCAATATGATTTAAATGTAAAGCCTAAATCATCTGAGGACAGAGCTTTGCATGAAGGAGATACTCCTTAGTTTCAATAGAATTTACAAATGTAGATATTACAAGGTTCCAAATAGAATCGGCTTTCGGGTCAGCACCGAAGTACTGACTACTGGGCTGGTGAATACCCTCGGGGACTAAGACTCCACCAGCAGAAACATCGACTCAGTAGTAACAAATGACTTAATACCGAAATTACTGTGAATTTATTTTCTGCATATGCGTATTTCGACAACTTATGTCTCTTCAGTGCAGATAAAATTAAAGTGAAACTACACCTTTTTCCAATAATTACATATGTGGTAAAGAATGTTATTCTATTTCAATTGGTGAAAACCCGACCTCGATCTGTTATGTGGTTTTAGAGAAATATGAGTTTTTGTGTTCGATTTTTCTCAAAGCTGGATCACTTTCGGTATCT
This sequence comes from Modiolus philippinarum, assembly GCA_002080025.1. NCBI lineage: Eukaryota > Metazoa > Mollusca > Bivalvia > Mytilida > Modiolidae > Modiolus > Modiolus philippinarum. The sequence goes on along the minus strand of MJUU01038229.1, from coordinate 69,857 downwards.
CAATACGTCATAGATACTTTAACCACGTGTTAATCACATGATTGCTATTGAACCGTTTGATTGGACAAAAATTTCGTATCATTAACCATACTGTTGAAGATCACTACGATGTACCAACTATTGCAATCGAAAGTGTGCATTCAAAATGCAGTTACAAAAACAACTTCGTTTTCTTCCCTTTTGTATATTATTCATTTATTTATTTTTATATCTCCTCAAAAGACAATGATGCATCCGAAATGTCTACAAAATCCCAATAATGTTTTTTCTTCGTCTGTATTTATTGAACAAAAGATGGAATATGTTGCTATAAAACAATTACACAAAAATGTAACAAAAACAACAGGTAACATTTCTGATATCACCTCGGGCATTTGAAACCTTTGATGTAGACGGTCACCAATAGTTGTTTATTGCTACTTTCGTTAATTGGATAATTGGTCACATGTCACCTTGTAGGTGTGAAAAGCATTGATGATTTGAGAGAAATCATTTACCTGCGATGTTACTGAACGAAGTGAAATACACAGCGTGTCGATGCAAAGAGAAAATAAATAAATAAATAAATAAATAAATAAATAAATAAAACTTGATAGAAGTATTAAAATAGATATGAACAAGCTTATTTTCAACATTCCTTTTTTAATCTAAATGTCCTTGAATAAAAAAAAATCAGACTTTGCTCACGAAAATTCTCTTTTTGAAAAGTACTGAACGAAAATTTATCAAGCTTTGATGGGAGGATATGACTGGTAAATAAGATTAAAATCGTATCGATAACCAAACCGTCGTTATTTTTTACCGATTACAGACCACAAAGATTAAATTAAAATCTATCAAATTAGTCATGTTTTGTTTGCAAGTTTTCACGCAGAGCGTCTTCCACTCACAGGGACTTGCACATCGAAGGCACAATAGTTTCTAGTGGAATACAGGGACTTGCTCCCGGCCTAGAAAAAAATTGTTTACTATCAAATATGAATTTCGCAGATTTTTCTCCCGGCCTACAAAAAATGTTTACTATCAAATATGAATCTCGGAGATTTTTCCCCGAGATTCATATTTAATAGTAAACAATTTTTTTATCTTAATAGTAAACATTTTTTTTATCTCCGTGATTCATATTTAATAGTAAACAATTTTTATTTCCGAGATTCATATTTTATAGTAAACATTTTTTTCTAGGCCGGAAGCAAGTCTCTGTGTTCCACTAGAAACTATTGTGCCTTCGATTTTTTAACATTTCGATCGCCTGACTTATGTTTTCATTTTATTTTGTTTCATTTTATTTTTTTACACCCACAATTAACGTTTACAAATACAACGTATGATAGCTTCTCCAATACCTTAAGATTTGTGAATTATTTCACAGAAACGATAAACATCACCCTTAGTTGTGTATTCAAACTTTTGATAATTGGTTATGTGTCACCTGGCAGACAAACAAGGTGTAAAAAAGACAGCACACCGATTTAATTACAATTCAATAAATCTCTTTTATTTAGGGGACGACCATTTGATTTGGGCGATTTTGCCTAGAAAATTTATTTATTTTCACAAAAATCTCGAACAAGTTATTTATTTTTANCACCCGAAAATCAAATGGTCGTCCCCTTACCAATAACGTGATTAATGTTTTGAATAATTGCATCTACAAAAGTTTAGTTAAATGTTGAAAAGACGCATGCAAAAATGAGATTTTACATCATGCACATTACAGCGGTTGTGTATTTCTATGCCGCTTTTTACAGCCTTTTCGCAGTTTTCTTGTAAACCAAAATAAAAAAGGCGAGCTCGAGAAAATTAGCACGTCGAGTAATCTGGTATTCTGACGAGTTTTACGACGGATGTTTAAAATGCAAGAGTAATGTAATGACCATCGTTGACATGAAAGGCGAAGAATTAGTGCATATTTTCCTAAAATTCCACACAAATGGATGTACTTCGAAATGATATTCTTGCAAGCTATGCATTACACAACAACAGATCGTTTCAAACTGGAACATATTTTGCTTCACTTAATACACCTGACTCGTAATTTTATTGGACATAAGATGCAACTACGGTCAGTTTGCCAAAATTGTTAGCTGCTTCGCCTCGTATCACTTTCTTTGTGAGTTCAAGTCAACACTGTAGACATGTCGACTCTTACATGTCTTACTTTTTCATTTCATTTAATATTGATGACATCCAGGCATTATTTTTGCCTGCAGATCACCAGGACGATTGTTTTATAAATTTCATTTACGTGTTTGACTTTACAAGCAAAATTTTCACTCAGTCGGCTTTTGCCTAAGAAATCCTCACGATCGGCGAATTATGCTGTTGTCCACACACTACGTGGACAAAATTATATTCTGATGGATGATTTTCCTACCAAAATATGCAATAAATATTACATACATAATTGGTTCTTACGGATATTATTAATACATGCTTGTTCCAGGGAAGGTCAATGCTTCATATTATTTTTCCTTTCGGAAAAGTCCACAGGAATGATATCTCGGGAACACACTTCAGATGTGTATGGACTTATAAATTGTCCATCAAAATTACCTGGACTGCCAAAAGACACACCTGTTGTATATTCGTTCAATCATCAGCAGGTGACCTATAAAACATGTCTCGTTCCAGCGTGTGGCTATTTGACGCACAATATACAATCTTGTCATCTGACACAATTTACAATCGTTTGAAACAAACCAGTCTGTTTTTTTCTATTAAGATAGACGAAATTATGTCTGGATCTGGTGAAATATGCATGGATTAGGATTGATTATTTCAAATCAAATTTATTCCTAAAGAGAGACATAAGTTTTATATTTCTCTGACCAAAACGAGGAAAATATATATATTGAAAATACTCTACTTGGCTTAAATCAAAATCATGCTATTTGACATAATTGTGTAGTCGAAATGCTGTCTATCTGGCCATTGCAATTTATTTCCTTTTCTATATATTTCGGTTATTAGTTACTCATCAATCTCTTCAAAATGGCTGTCCCCACAACGATAAAATTTCAATTTTGCATTCGCTTTTAGTACTTTATCTTTTAAAATATGATATTGGTATCGGAGTATTATGAGTATTTAATGCATAAAGAACAACATATCAAATTTTCATTTTTGAGTGTAGTTTCACTTTAAACGTTTGGAAGACCATAAACCCAAAGATGTTTAAAAACTGATAGAGAATATTTAACCAATATGATCTAAATGTGTAGCCAAAATCATCTTAAGACAGAGCTTTGCATGAGGGAGATACTCCTTAGTTTCAATAGAATTTGCAAAAAAGTTAGATATAACAAGGTTCCAAATAGAATCGGCTTTCGGGTCAGCACCGAAGTACTGACTACTGGGCTGGTGAATACCCTCGGGGACTAAGACTCCACCAGCAGAAACATCGACTCATTGGTAACAAATAACTAAATACCGAAATTACTGTGAATTTATTTTTTGCATATGCGCATTTCGACAACTTATGTCTCTTCAGTGCAGATAAAATTAAACGTTTGGAAGACCATAAACCAAAAGATGTTAAAAACTGATAGAGAACATTTAACCAATATGATCTAAATGTGTAGCCAAAATCATCTTAATACAGAGCTTTGCATGAGGGAGATACCCCTTAGTTTCAATAGAATTTACAAAAATTTAGATATAACAAGGTTCCAAATAGAATCGGCTTTCGGGTCAGCACCGAAGTACTGGCTACTGGGCTGGTGAATACCCTCGGGGACTAAAAGTCCACCAGCAGAGGCATCGACCAAGTAGTAACAAATAACTAAATACCGAAATTACTGTGAATCTATTTTCTGCATATGCACATTTAGACAATTTTTGTCTCTATCCTTTCAATTATCCATAAGTCTTATGTCCTGTTTTGTCTATTTTAAGAGAAAATTGTAAGTCATTCAGTTATTTTCCACCATGTCTTCTCTATCTAAGACCATCTAAGCAACCGGTATAGTATAGATAACTTGCTGCTTCAGTCGAAGGACATCTTAAACTAATGATAGCTTCTATAATATGTTAGATGATATCTGTTTCTATTTCTTTGAAAATTAAAAAAGAAATGTCAAAGGGTACATGTCACTAATCTTTTTTCCATTATAGTAAAATGCTTCACTGCTTGCTGTTGAAATAGATAATTGGTACATATATGCTTACAAGTCTTTTTACCACTGAGGTAAAATGCTGTACTTCTTGCTTATTAAATACTTAACTTATATATGAAACATTTTTCCATATATATTTTTTTCTCTACAATTTGCTCTTTAATTTCAACACATCGGCAAACGAATACCGAAGCAAGAACGAGAAAAGGGGAAATACTAAAATCATAAATCCAAAATCACGGCAATTCACAGCAACACGAACATAAGGGCTCTTTTGAGTGGGCTATTGTTCTCGTTTTTTATATCCTCTCACATGTCTCATGCAAGCTCTACATGTGTATAATGAGTTGAGACTCTAATCATGAAATTTTACGTGGTTTCATTCCTATTGCAATTCATCATATTGAAATATGAAATGATCTAACTATTTCTGGTTTTACTGATCTTGCTCACTATATACTTTCGCATTTCTCATGCCAGCTGTACATGCAAATCATAAGTAAGCACTTTAATTACGAAATTATGTGTGGTTTCATTCAAATTGCAGTTCATCATATCGAAATAGGAAATGATCTGAAAATTTCAGATTTCATACAATTTTTTTCAGTGGTAGGGAAAGACAAAGCATGTTTTGTTCAGAACCAAACCAGAAGTATACTGAGAAGAACATAATAATTTGGAGGCGGCAGAATTTTTCAACAGTCAATCGCAATTACCATGGAAACTAATTGAGCGCCGGTTTAAGCTGACTTATTTTTTATTCGTATAAGGCCGGGTTTTAACAATGGCTCACATAGAAAAAACAAAAACCTTAAGCCCAGTCCTTTAATTTTAGCTTCGCAATATATAGAATTATTTTATCTAATAATCCAAAATCTAAGAGATATTTACACAATGACTATTCCAATGAGTTTGAAATTAAAGAGACTACTGATACACCTACTTCAGCTGCGTACTTATATCTTTTGTTCAAACTTGACGAAGCCTTCCTTTTGAAATCTACGCTCTTTAACAAACGTGATGATTTAAACTTCTCCATTGTGATTTATTTTCTCTAAGCTGCAATGAACCTAAATCTTCCATTTATGGCGTGTACATTTCATAATTGATTCGTTACTGTCTACGTGATTTATTCGGTTAGTTTGAAATAGAGCAAAAAGTCAGGGCTTTGTTTTGATATTGTTTCTTTCATCCGTTCAGTTTCAATGGCACCATTAAAAGAAACGACGTGTCTGTGTCCCATATGAAACTGGATATTTTCATCTAGATTTCACGTCTTCATGGATTCATGGATAATTGCCTATAGCTCTTAATGTTTTGTTTTTATCTCTGTGCTTTATGGCTGTCTTGTTTTTTGGTCATGTTTCTAATCTTTTATAACTGAATTTTATAATTCAATATCCTTTGTTCTTTTGGTAGTTTACTGTCGTTGTTTCCTTGCGAAAAGACAAAACTGGGGCCACTAATTTTTCGCCTCACAAATTATTGTCTTTTCGCCCCTAAAAACAAGAAGAGACGTGCGAAGAGAGAAAAAACAACAAATCGCTAATGTTGGGTTATATTTTATTGTCTTTTCGCCATTTTGAGACAAAAAGACTACAGAACGAAAAGAATACAACAAAAATGAAAGGCAAAACAAAGAGGCGATAAATTGGCGTCGCTACTTTGTGTATTATATTTTGTCGTCTTTTCGCCTAGAAAATTATAGTCTTTTTCCTAGCAAATGATCATCTTTTTGCCCTTTTTACCCCGAAAAAAACAAAGGACAACAAATCAAGATCAATAATAAGTGGGTTATATTTGTCGTTTTCCGGTTTAATAATTAGCCTTTTTTTGTACCGAATAAACGAAAAGAGAATAAAAAGCTACGCCGAACGCATCATGGTACGACCGCAGCATGCCGACAACTAAAATATGAGCAAGTGTAGTTTGGAAGGAAAATGGACACAGTAAAGGTCGGATGACAAAGTATCTGAAAGATTATAACAAGAGGAATCCAAAGAAAAACAACTGCGTCGAAATCCTATGAGAAATAAAGATTTTTCTAATTTAAAAAAAATGTAATTTTGGCCCCTTTGACCCCTTATAACTTTGAAACAATGAGAGCTAAGCCTATTCAGTTGGCATACTACTGAAAGCTTACAACAAGAAGAATCGAAAGAAAATCATTTTTTTTTCATATATTTTAAAGAATTGCAATTATGGTTCTTTTGACCCCTTGTAGCTCAGAAAACAGTAAAAGCTATGCCAAATCTACTACTGAAAGTTTACAAAAAGAGGACACATTTAGATTGCTCTTTTGGCGTTCAAAGAGATGACAGAACGAAACGTTAACAAAACGAAAAGATGATAAATTGGGGTCGCTAATTTACGGGTTTCATTTTGTCGTCTTTTCGCCTAGCAAATTATCATCTTTTCGCCACGTTCATGTTCTTTTGCCCCGAAAAAAAAACAAGAGACAATAAAATGAGAAGACGACAAAACAAAAAGACGGCAAATCGAGGTCAATAATTTGCAGGTTAAATTTGGCACATTCTCATCTTTCTGTCCAATGATTTGTGTGTTTTCGCCCCGAATAGAAGACAAGAAAAAAGACAAAAGAGCGAAAAGACGAGAATAGAACATGACATTGCCACACAGAAATTCTTCATACACTCAAGGGTAAAAGATCTGGGATACTGGGAAGAAGTTGTCCTGCACTCTCACTGGTGACTGATTATTTTTCTCTCCCTCGGCATAAAAAAATAACACAATTACAAAAAATGAACTACTTGCCTTTTCTACACATAATAATGTATTGAGTAAGCGCCCGAGTCCAGGGGTATTTCGCTGCCAAAGATTTTTGCATTACAGAACCGACGGACAAGGCATGACGGTGCAGAAAAAAAAACGTGTTTTCAATTGTCATTTCAGTTTTTCAGTGTTCAGTCGTTACATTAATTATTGACGGCTACGTTACTGACTGTTGAAATTTATAGTTTAGTTTGTACTGTAAGCTATTGTCACAAGCCTTAAGAGGTCATTTCCGAGGATAAACGACCCAGTAAAGACGAGCTTACACTTTTAATTCCGGACATTGTTTTTTTATAACTCAACACTATTGCTCATGACATGAATCACAAATGTTCTGGGTTAAAATAGAAATTATACTGGAAAGACTAGTATGTTTATATATTAAAGGTTTCAGGACATTGAAAATCATATCTTTAGGTAATCGATCATAAATTGGGATATCTTTAACGCATGTCTGATTCTCCCGTAAGGTGCGCCTCAATGAGGAAAAGAAGGGATTTCTTATTTCTATGATCCAGGAACTTATTGATTTGCGTTAAATAATTCGTCACATACTTAAGATACACATAGATCAATATTGTCACTCATCTGCTTCATAAAACACTTTCGTTTACAGTGTTCAGACTAAAGCCTTTGACATGTTATGTTTTGTTGTTGTAAATGTCAAGCACTTGTTTTCAAATATTTCCTACCAGACATATAGGATTTTACACACATACTGGCCTCTCACTGATACTACCGATGTCTACTGAAATACATGATGATTCTTTACCAAACCCATTGGGAGTTTTGAATTTGATTTTCCTTCCGTAGTGCGACAGTGTTTTACCAGCAGACTAGGCCCCTTGAGCTAGCCGGCAGTTTAGCGGCGAGCACTCTTTGACCCATCTTTCAAAATTACGTTTTGTTCCCCCATTTTTCTTTTCTAGATTGTGGTCATGGAGTTAGTAGTCTACCTGTATGGGTTTTATTCGTATGTTTATTCTACTATAGGGAAACGGGACAGAGAAAGGGGAGGTTTGGGTACCCATAAACCGGTTTAACCCCACCGCTGGCTTTTGCTAGTGCCGGTACCAAGTCCGGCTGTCCCGAGTTCCTATCGTTGTTTATGTTTTATTGTGGTTTTTTTCATGTGTAGTTCCTATTTGCTTTCTGGCATGTGGCTATGTTTTTCGGCCATTGTAGGTGTTTCCTGTTATCTTTTTTATTCCATATAAGAAATATAGTGTCGAAAAGCTGAAGTAGTGAATGAAATCATGTTACGAAATAGATTTGTGAATTAATAAGAAATATTCTTTCGTTGCAACATCGAATCTCATAAAATATAAGATTATTATTTTAGCAATTATTGTTCTCATGGAACAGGTATCCCAAATTGTAAATTACCATCAGCCTTAAAAATGTCAAGACAGTCATGACGACCGGGTTCGTAACAATGTGTAAATTGATTTGTATCATAATTTATCCATCCATCACCTTTACCGGTCGCCATCCAATGCTGTGCATGAGCGTATATTTCATGTCCATATCTGTTTCTAGCATGTCATCCAGGATTTCTTGGTACTCCTACCCACTGTCCATCAAGAAGGACCTTTGTTGGATTTATGCCGTCGGCCAATAACATTTCAGAATCCATTAAATGTTG
>MJUU01038229.1:31919-47329 GCA_002080025.1 Modiolus philippinarum | reverse complement strand
GATGTCCGCTAGTAGGAACATACTTAGTATAACATGGTATGGACATATTTAGTTTAACATGGGATGGACCCTATGGAAAACAAATTCAAAGATCTTCTTGGAAACTACTAGTCCAATTAAAAATCAAATTTAATCACAATGGCCCTTAGATGGTCTTTTGCAAAAAAAGATATCCAGCTGTTCTGCACCTAATGCGAGGTGGCCGCCAGCCGATATATTAAGTTTAACGCTTGGCCTATGCAAAACACATTCGAAGATCTTCTCGGAAACTACCAGTCCAATTAGATCCTAAATAAGTCACAATGGCCCTTAGATGGTCCCTTCCAAAAAAGTTAAACGGTATCTGTCAGGTACTTACCTCATCAAAGATGGCAACCAGCAGAGCATATGATTTAACAATGAACACCATCAAAAATTGGTCTCTGAAACCATTAAATCAAACTTGAAAAACTTAATCAAAACATTTTTGATTGTCTTCTTTGAAATTTTTGTCTGGCATGTCTACAATCAATCCAAGGTGGCCGCCAGCTGGGAACTTAGTTTAACATTGGACCTTATTGGAAATGCCATTCATATCTCTGTGTCAGTCATGGTCCAGGTGAGCGATACAGGATCTTGAGAAACTTTTGTCTAGAATGTTCCCGAGGTTTTAAACTCGTCTTACCTATCCATTAGTCCTTCTTTTATATTTTAATAATTCAATCAACTGGTCTATTGTAGAGGCGAGTGAAGTTTCAACGTCACCAAAATCTCATGAGAATCGAGATGAGCCAGAACCTTCCGTTTGTAACTTTTCTGAAGATAAAGCTACTACGCAAGAGTCCGAGATGGAATTACCGGGGCCATCAACAGCCGCAAATGTGTCAGATGATTACCAAGATACAACTTCGAAATCGTTTGATCCGTCTTTATACCGGAAAAAACTTAAATATTCTGAAAAATTAAATTTTCTCTCTTCGGAAAATGACAAAAAAATTTTCAGCAAAAGATTTTCCGCAAACCAAAGGCCGTCGTTACCAACCGTCATGGGAGATACAATTTCCTTGGCTGAAATACTCTATCATAGACGATGCAGCATACTGTAAATATTGTTTGATCTTTTCTGGGACGGATGCTATATTCAGTACTTAGGATTTTAACGATTGGAAAAATGCAGTAGGAGTTAAGCGCTCTTCCTTAAAACTACACGAGGAAACCAGCGATCACACAGATGCAGTTGAAGCATCAAAACATTTTGTAAGTGTTTGTAAAGGAAAAAGGTTTGATATTTGTTCATCAATCAGTAAAAGCTATGAAGACCGAGTGAATAAAAACAGAGATATATTAATCTCAATAATAGACGTAATAGTTATATTAGGACAGAGAAATATCGCCCTTCGAGGGAATTGGGACAAGGAATTACGGAAAGACGATGGGAATTTTCAATTTTTTATTGACTGGAAGTCTACATTTGACACTGTACTTAAAGAGCCCTTGGAAACTGTTAGTCGTTCGTTGAGATATCTTTCTCGAATGGTTCAAAATGATATAATTCACTGTTGTGAGATAGAAACTGCGACAAAATAGTAAAAACAATGCAAAAAGAGTTTTTTTCTGTTTGTGCGGACGAAACCACAGACATAGCAGTCAAAGATCAGCTATCAATTTGCGTTCGTTATGTTGGTGACAAGAAGTTCGAAATCCATGAAGACTTTTTAGGTTTTATAGAGCCAGGTAAGATTGATGCAGAATATATTTCACGATCAATATTGGACAATTTATAGAGTTGGGATTAGATGTAGATCATCTTCAGTGGCAAGGATACGATGGAGCAAGCGTCATGAGTAGAGCAGTTTCCGGCGTACAAACACGAATTCGAGAACAATGTCCAAACGCACCTTATGTACATTGTAAATCTCACAATCTGAATTTAGTTGTTACAGAAAGTTGAAAAATGTTCGCAAAGTCAGGAATTTAATGGGATCTGTCGTTGAAATGACTTGGTTCATTTGTGCATCACATAAAAGAAAGGAAATCCGGAAATCATTTTCGGGGGACAAAGAATTACTTAATGAACTTCTTAAAAGGTATTGATTGTGACGATGAAATCCATGCATCCCTGCTGAAAAAAGGAAGTGATTTAACTCTCATGAAACTTTGTGAGACTCGATGGACTGCTAGGGTAGATGCAGTTTCCTCTCTGATGGCTCAGTACAAGTCGATTCATTCTGCAATCAGTAACATCGAAAACGTTAGTTCCGCGGAGGCGATGTCTAAAGGCAGCTGGCTACAGACGACTTCTTGAAGATCCTGAATTTATCGTTGCATTGGTTGTTGTGCAATTTGTATTAAGTTTGTTAAACCCCTTGACACTCTTTCTACAAAAGACAGATTGCAATATGGTGTCTGCTTTTGACGAAGCCAAAACTTTGATAACGGTAATTCAAAGTAAACGTAACGATAATCAATTTGATGAGTTGTACAGAAGAGATCAGAAAGTAGCAGACAAATTAGATGTCGACTTAAAACCGAAACGCCGTGTCGGAAGACAGGTACATCGTGAAAATGTGACTCTAGGTACAACTCCAGCAGAACATTGGCGGATTAATATCTGTTTCCCATTTCCAGATCACGTTATTACAGAATTGGAAAAGCGGTTCCCGGATGAGTTGAGACATCATATGACGGGATACTTTTTACTCACAAGAATTTGAGCAATTTAACAAATGTTATATTAGACCAACTGTTTCAAGCCTTTTCTGAGGATCTTTGAAGCGAAGAAAACTTATTAAATGGCGTTGAAAGATGGCGTTAAAAGGTTGGGCAAAATACAAATCATCACAGTGTATCTGGACTGCAAGCTACTCTACAACTTGCGGATAAAGATCTTTATCCAAACATTCATACAATTCTTAAGTTACTGACGGTCCTCCCAGTCACATCTGTGTGTTGTGAACGGTCATTTTCCGCATTGCGCCGGCATAAAACTTGGGTCAGGTCTACTATGACATGAGAGCGTGTGCGGTCTATCGATGTTATATGTGCATAGAATAAATGATGTTAGTCGGGAAAATGTTTTGAAAAGGTATGACGCCTCTGGACACCGTAAAATTGGAAAGTTCTTTTTTGGTGAATGAAGTATCAGTAATCTCAGATGGTACATGTAAATGACGAATTTTTTTAGAGAATTGGCCAAGGATCACACTTAATATGACAATATAAAAAAAAAGACAAGAAATGTATTTCACTTATTATTTTAATTTCTAAAGCCAAAATTTTAAAAACCTATGTGTATGAAATTGGATACAATGACATTTCTGAATTTTTTTCCTACGTCACTTTGAAAGCCTGTATAGTAGCAAGCCGCTCAACCTTTCCCGTCTTTCTTTTGGTCCCGGCATCACAAATTTTGTGTAATACATGTTCGAAAAATATAAATCAGAGATATTATATACATATCATTTGTACCCTCTCTTTTGAAGAAATTTGGAAAACTTATTCTCGGCAACGAAATACTTAGACGATGATGAATGTCCAAACACTCATTTGGTTTTTTTTACTAAAATATTTGTTACTTGAAAGTTAAATATTTATTTATTAAAATATGCCCAGGAGATGCCAAGAACCAGCAGACTAGATTCCTTGAGCTAGCCGGCAGTTTAGCCGGCGAGCACTCTTTGACCCTTCTTTCAAAATTACCTATAACAACTTTAGAACAAAGGGCTACGTTTTGTCTTGTGCTTTTTTACGTTTTGTCTTTTGCTTTTTTTGTTCCAAGACAGTGGTCATTGAGTTAGTAGTCTAACTGTATTGGGTTTTATTCGCATGTTTATGATACTATAGGGAAACGGGATAGAGAATAGGGATATAGACCTAAAGCTTTGATCTTTTTTCATCGGATTTCCAGGGGATTTTTTTCATGGGATTCCTCTTGATATAAGCTTTTGGTAGTATGTCAACGGATTTGGAGTAACTCCAATTGTTTCCCCTTATTGTCTCCATGTAAATATTGTGTCAAGCTCTTTTGTATGTCCACACTCACTTTCAATTACACTTGTTCAAATTTCAGTGGTCGACATGCTGCGGTCGTATCATGCTGCGCTCGGCGTAGCCCTTTGTTCTAAAGTTGTTATAGGTATTTATGTCTCCCTTCTCAAGACATAGTGTTTTTGTCGTCCGTCAAAGTCTCGAATGAACTCAAACTATTAATGGCATGTGAAATACTAACCAGAGTTATCTCTCTTCGAATGTCCGCGATGAACATGAACGTGATATAAGACACCCTCAGAAATACAATACAATGACAACTGCCGAAAACATCTGAACACCCACGCCCGAGTCGTTCCGACTAGGGAAAATACTCGCTTTCGGGTCAACACGGCGGCCTACAAATAACTAAATACCGAAGTTACTGTGAATTTAATTTCTGCATATGCGCATTTCGACAACTTATGTCTCTTCAATGCAGAAAAAATCTAAATTTTTGGAAGACTATAACTCAAAGATATGTGAAAACTGATAGAGAAACACACCTATTTCACATTTGCGCGCTGCACTTATCCTATACAAGACCCCTGCGGGGTTTTACATTGTTTCCACATTTTCCAGTTAAAATGGCCGATGAGGGCTTCCAAAAGGACCACCTCCGGTCTAGAACTGGGAAAATTCCCCAATTCCGGTTGTGCATGTGTTATGTTATAAATTAATTCAACACCTCTGCAGGGTCACATGGTGATCTATGACGCCATTTCCGGTAAAAATGGCCGATTATTGCTTCCGATCGGACCACTTCCGGTCTGCACCTATAGACACATCCACTTCCGGTCGCGCATGCACGCTGTACTAAGGTTATACACCCTGTGGAGTCACGTGTTGTTCCAACACGTCATTTCCGGTTAACATGACCGAATAGGGCTTCAATTAGGGCTACCTCTGGTTGCGCATGTGCAGTAAAAACACTTCAAGTTCCGGTCACATGACTTCTGCTTCCGGTCACGTGACTTCAAAAAACGTCCTTTCCGGTTTTAGTCATATCCGTTGACAAAACAGCCGGTCCCACGGCGACAAATATTAGTTTGCCCGCATTCATATACCACTAATGGCCATTTAAGCTACCATAACAACCAACCTAGCAACCAGATTCAAATGGCTTGCATTGTTTAAGGGAGTATTATTCATTCAGTAGATCTAATGGAATAAAAATAAGCATTTTATTTTATCTTATGAATTTTGTAGGTGTCAAATGTGCCAAAACAGCACTTGAAAACCTGAAAATTCCCTACATTTGCCACCATAGTAACCGCTTAGCAACCATTACCCCACCAATGTTTTTCCATGAATTGATTATTAAAACATAGAACTTATTGACTGTAATCTATGGTGGCTTTTTTGGATAACAAATCCCTGAAATCTTCAGAATGACCAAAGACCCCTGTTTGCCTCAACTCTGTAGACCTATCAGACATAAAATTTATAAATAATTCTTTTAACCTTACTATATAAGCAGAATATTTAATTTTACGTTGCTTAGGTAAAAAAATGCATAAATACTACACTTGAAGACTCTTATCTATGTGATTTTTTGCTGTTTTTTCACCCCTAGATCATCATATTATACCCTATAAACAACAATAGCCGTTACCATGGCAACCAAAACACTGGGACACTTTTTGGGGTCATTTTGGTTCTTCAGTCATAGACTTTTATCAATGCACAAACTTTGGGACCCTACAGATGAACCATTTTTAAACACACCATTGAATTTCTTTTGAATTTTGCATAAACATACTTTCCATTATTCTGAACCAAAATATGCATTAAAAATATAATGTCACCAGCTTCGTTTCTATGGTAACGGCTGCCATATTTGGGTAATACAGTAAAATAATGAGCTGCACAACGGCTAAAGATAAAAGCAATGTTTTACAGTGCTTAAGATGGTTTTGTCAGTTTGTGCAAGTTATTTTCAAAGAAATGGTGTTAAACAATAAAATGAAACTTAAAAAACACAATTCTATATGTAAAATTGAATTTGATTGACAAACCCATTTTCATATACACTAAGAAAACATGCAAATTTTCATTAAAATTTCTCGCTTTAATGCCAATTAAAAAAAAAGTAGCCATTGAATTTTTTTAAAATTTTTATGTTTTGTAGTTCACTTATCCTTCTACAAAAATTAATGAAAAAATATAGGGGTCACCAGACTTTTAAGCAAAATAAAAGACGTCATCCCCTACCATAAACCCCCAAAAATGTGAAAATCGTCAATTTAATGCCACCTACNGTACTATATCAGACTGGTCAAGACAGGTCGAGACTTTCCAGTACAAGTTCAGACTGGTCGAGAAAGGTCAAGAATCTTTCAGTACTGGTTCAGACTGGTCGAGACAGAACGAGACTCTTTCAGTACAATATCAGACTGGTCGAGACAGGTCGAGACTCTTTCAGTACAGGTTCAGACTGGTCGAGACAGGTCAAGAATTTTTCAGTACATGTCCAGACTAGTCGAGACAGGTCGAGACTGGTTCAGTAAATTTCAGACTGAATCAGACTTTGGTCGAGACTACTTTAGAAATTTTCAGACAAGTTGAGACTGGTCGAGAACATTTCAGTACTTTTCAGTAAAAAAAGTGCGCGTTTCAGACTTTTAGTGTTTTGTAGTGAAATAGTCCAAATAACGGATATCCCCCCCTAAAAAAAGACAAAATGAAAAAAAAATCATATTACGTATATTGGTTTATTGTTTAGTAAATTGCAAATGAACAATACATAAAAAGAGCAAATTTGCATACGTCCCACTACCTTGAAATCTATAATCGCTTACAAAACTGGGTCTTATTTTTTTAGAAGTAATGTTCTACTGAAGACTATTTGTGTCCAGTCTAAAATCCAACGGTTTAAAAAAAGTAGAACTTAGAAAAGTAAAAAATATCGATTTCAATATTTACCACTGTTGTCAAGTTCTGTAAAAGTAAATGATAACGACAACACGAATAAAATTCTTTTTTTTTTATTTTATCTTCTAAGTATAGTTATACTTAATTTACTAGGTTTTAATAGAAACTTTTTTTGGTTATTTTGTTAGAAAACTGAGATTTTTTTACAATATCGTTTATAACAATGGGAAAAATCACATTTTTTCAAACACGGTGGCCACATAAGTTTAACATTTGAGCCTATCAGAAAATCATCATTTTTTTTCATCTTCTCTGAAACTATTCAAGCTGTATTGGAATTGAAATGATGTAAAGAAGGTCCTTAACTCATTTCACTAGGATCAGTCAAAAGAGGTGCCAATAGAGAAAATAGCTTAACATTAGACCCATTGCTAAAAAACATTATTTTTTGGCCATGCATGGCATAGAAGCATTTGGCAGGTGAGCGATACAGGCTCAGTCTCTGAGCCTCTTGTTTCTAAAGCTTTAAATCTGGGTCCGTAACTGAAAAGCGTTTCTAGATCAACTTTAAAAGGATATACATCTGTAGATGGTAACACCAATTTTTCGTTGAAACTATCGCTAACGTCGCTTAACAGGGACTGCAACCATAAATTGACCTATCTAACGTCCGAATCTACTACCACTGTATTTCAGCGAGTCGTGTCGCCAATATCGTATCCACAAATCAAACTTCTGAGGTGAAAGGGTGGTAGTCCATGGGCTGGAATAACCCTCGTGCAACTCCCACTTATGATCCCCACCCATATTTTCCAGTCCTTCTATATTCCCTCTTCAAAATTAAACATACTAACATGAGCATAACCTGCACGCAATATTGGAACAAGCCCCCTTTTTAGACCCACCCAACAAAATTTTGGAAAATTTCGTTTTTTAATCAAAGTTTTTCTTTCAATTGCTTCAAATTGCTGATTGGTACTTGTCCGTTATGAAAAATGGTATAGAATGATAGCCTATGGAATAAGCTTTACAAATATTCCACATAAGTACCATTTCTATACCCAATACGTTATAAAAATTGAAAAAACGTACCCCTACCCCTTCGAAATGTTGACGTAAATTTTAAGATTTTTCTCGAATTGTGTAAGTTCAATGGTCCTTAGAAACCAGTATGTTTTTCATTTCATAATTCTTGGAATCGTTTTTAGTCTTTTAATGTCCTGTCTTGAAAATTAAGCATGTTAACATAATGTTCATATGTTTTGAGTGACCAAACTATCACTTTTAAATAGACAAATAAAACACATCTTTGAATATTTTCGTTTTTGACAAAATTTTGTTCCTATTTTGTCTCATCTTATCAATGAGAGGTTCAAATTCAAGAAAGGATGAAATAAAATGGAAGTACATAATGTCTTCTTTACAACTAGTACAAATAATGGCATTTTTGAAGTATTATATTATAAACTTCCTGCATCCATAAAACTTACCCCATACCCAAACAAATTTACTCTAAAATTGTCGATTTTTTTTGTCTATGTTCGCTTAAAAATTACCAGAACACGCAAATTGTGTGTTGTATATGACAAGGTTACATGAATTATATTGTAATTTCGTATTTTTACAGCCATTTGTTGACTTAAATTCGATATCTTGCCCGGAATTTATGAAAAATTGGCATGTTCTACATTTCAGATTTATCCAAAGATCACTGTTAAATCGTTATACATTCAAAATCTGGAGGATATATCTGCAGATATGCCAATCAGTTGTTCTGAGGGATATATAAGTTGTCTTAAAAAATTGCTTAGAAAAACAAGGAGTGTTTAATGTGACTCTGAATACCGAAAAACTTAATCCTACCCCACCAAATTTTCCCTAAAATTGTCAAATTTTTCTCTATGTTCGCATAAAAATAACCAAAACATGCAAAATGTGTGTTGTATATGGCAAAGTTGTATGAATTATTTTATGATTTGCTATCTTAACAGCCATTTGTCGTTTTAAACTCAATATTTTTCCCAAAATAAATAAAAAATGGGAATTTTCAACATTTCAGATTTGTCCAAAGTCCACTGTTAAATCGTTTAATATGTCAAATCCGGAGGACATATCTGCAGATTTGTCATCTAATTGATCTTAGCGATATATTAGTTGTCTAACAACATTGTTTAGAAAACAAGGAGTGTTTAATGTGACTCTGAATACCGAAAATATTACTCCTACCCCAACAAGTTTTCCCTAAAATTGTCAATTTTATGACTTTGATCGCATCAAAATACCCAGAACACGAATAATGTGTGTTATATATGACAATGTTGCATGAGTAATATCGTAATTTGATATTTTAACAGCCATTTGTTGACTTAAACTCAATATTTTTCCCAAATTAATGAAAAATTGGGATTTTCTGTATTTCAGATATGTCCAACGTTCATTGTTAAGTCGTAATATATGTCAAATCTGGGGGATATGTTGGCAGATCTACCATTGAATGGTTCTGTGCGATTCATTTGTTGTCTTTAAACATTGTTTAGAAAAACAAAAAGTGTTTAATGTGAATTTAAATACCTAAATCTTACCCCTACCCCAACACATTCACTCTAAAATGGTCAATTTTTGTTTATATTCGCATAAAAAATAACCAAAACAGTCTGCATTGGATATAACAATGTTGCATTAATTTTATCATGATTTGTCATTTTAAGTCCCACTTGTCAGATTAAACTCAATATTTGGTACAACATTGATGAAAAATCGGAATTTTCAGCATTTCAGATTGGTCAAAAATCCACATTTAAATAGTTATATGTGGCAAATCTGGAGGATTTGTCTGCAGGTTTGCAAATTCATTGTTCTTGGGGATACATAAGTTATCTTAAAAGAATGTGTAGAAAAACCAAGAGTGTTCAATGTAACTCTAAATACCGAAAATTTTACCCCTACCCCAAGAAAATGATGCTAAAAAATGCCAAAAAATATGCCTGTCTGTACATATATATGAACTCACCATACTAATATTTTTACTTTCTTTTAAAAAATGCATTTAATATATCGCAATATGCAATTTTAACGCAGAAAATATGGGTAAAATGAATATCTTGGGAGATTTTCGTGAAAAATTGGAATTTTCAGCATTTCAGAATTTTACAAAATTCAAAGTTTAATTGTTGTATAAGTGCCAATAAACCACGCGCATGATCTTATTAGTTATATATGGGAGTCTCTGTGTATTTTTTGTGTTTAAAATGATATATTATTAGACGTTTATACAATGTTGAAGCTTTTCAAGCTGAATAAAATTGTGTTAAAAAAATTGGGGGGGGGGGGGGGGTGATATGTTTGCAATTTATGAGAGTTGTCAGTCTTTAATATTCAAAAGCATACATTCTAATAGCTTTGATTTAGGGAAACAATATGTTATCAACATTTTACCAAATTCGTAAAGTTTTTGCTTCTCTAAGTCAAATTAGCAATAATTCTGAAAAACGACAAATTCCCATTTTTCATTTAATTTCTAGCATAAGAGCCAAAAAAAAAAGAACCCTTAAAAAGTTTGAATCTACTTAAATGGGCTTCTTCATGTCAGCTTTAGTGAAATACAAACAATAATTTGCATTAGACATTATCTTTCTATCATTTAGAGCCTAAATATTTTACATTTTCCATTAATTTTAAGGGGTAGGGGTGCTAATTTTGGCATTTCTGATCCCACAATAAGTCTGACTCCAACATTTTTTCACATAATTTGTTGCTTACATATCATAAATCATTATTGCATTGGCAATTATTAGATATATATATTCAAATTTCTACGATTTAGCAGTAAGAAAGTCGAAATTGTGAAATTATTTAAAATTCCGAAAATTTCCATTTTTCAACAAATTTATACCGAAAATCAAACTTTTAAGGACTTTAATGGTTTTTTTCAATTTTGCATCACAACTGATGCATTAGGCGTAAAAACTAGATCAAATAATGAGATTTATTTATCTAAAAGAAATTGAAAGCTTAAAAATGGTCATTTTCGCAATTTTTTGCAGATGGAGGGGTATATGTTTCGGATCCCCAGATCATAAAAATGGCGTAATGTGTACAAACTTGTGTGCATTGTAAAGTATATTAAATAAGCTTCAATTTGATACCAAATTTCAGTACATCTAACTTAACTACATACAAATAATGGAGCTTTACACTTGAATTTAAAATTAAAACTAAAATACAAGAATTTTGTGTGGTGTACTATAAAAGTGGCCCAATAAAGTCTATGCGTGCAGGTTATATTCGTGTTAACATGTTTTATTTTAAAGAGGGGATAAAAAAGGACTGAAAAAAAAATCGGTCTGGATCATAAGTGGGGGTTGCACGGAAAGTGATTTCAGCCAATGGCCTATGGTGAAACTTGCAAGATTGTTATTAGAACAATTATTGGGCAAAGTTAGATAAAAAATGCTTGTGTTGAAGGGTGAGATTCGGTAGCAACTTCAATTACTCAACAAAGCTGTCTGCAAATTAATTTTTTGATGTACGGTAGTTCAATTGTAAATAGTGATGATAATGATTGTATATACAACGATGATTTTACAAAAGTATACGATCTTCGATTTCGGTATTTTTTCGTCTAAAGGCAAACTAAGAGCCACTGTCCGACTCCGGTGAAGCCATGTACTGTACGTAGCAAGGTTGTCTGTGCAACACTCTTGTAAGTTTGACTTAAGAATCAAACTATAGAACTTCTCTGGATATAACCATTCGACAAAAAACTGAACTTGTCTTTTATCCTTTTTTCAATTTCGTCGTATTCTTATTCATCCTTTTTGTAACTTTTCTTAAACAATTCTTTTGTCCAGGTCGGTAAATTTGTTTTCTTGTCTGCTCATTTAGTTTTGTCTAAACGAACTCTCTACTACTATATATTTTACGAAAGGATATGGAGTAATTGAACATGAGACCATAACACATAAGTTAACTCCAACTGCGATGATTTTAATGAGTTGTATGGCCATTTCAGAAATTTATTCCTCATCAGCAGCACTAGAGCCAAACAAAAAAAAATCCATAATTTGAAAAAAAAACAAACAAAAATAACAAAATTAAAAAAAACAAAAACAAAATGCATTTAACCAAACGAAATCCGAATAATCAGTATTATCAAATATAGCTAAGGAAAAACTACAGGGAGTTATTCCTTTGGTTTCAGAATTTATGTAAATTTAGATAATAGTAATTGAGCAAAGTGTACACATGAGATATTATCTGATGTAGAAGTACATCGTGTCTAAGAAAAATAAAGAGCATACATCTCTACCACGGGGAATTGTTTTACCAACTCCACACTAAATAAAAGATAAACTCCTGTATTAAATATTTTACGAAAGGATATATCCAAGTTCACGTCTGATGGAGGTATACTTTTTATTTTATGAACGGTATGGTTATAGGAATCAATAATGTCGTTCTAGACATCTCAGTACGTCAACTGTTTCGGTTGAGTAAAATACTTCCACATCTTGGTCTATTAGTTTGACAATATCCCAAATTTTCTTATTGTGAGTGGTAAAGAAATTAGTGTGTCTTTTTTTTAGAAAGAGATGGTTATTATTACCTCTGTTATCTAGCTTTAATTGTCATACTGATGCTTGCAATGAGTAAACTAGCAGTGGATAATACCCGACCTCTCCATCGGCCAAAAACCTCACCTAGATCAAAGTGTTCAGGTGTTGAATACATTAGACACGCATATATAAATAATGTATTGAACATAGAATACACGCTCAAAATGATACGATTACGTTCTATTTCGCTACAGGAAGACCAGTACAAACTAGGGATGTCAACGAGTACTCGAATACTCAAGTATCGCTCGGATGGTATGAATTGGTACTCGAATACTCGGCATTAAAACTGCCATTCTCTTTGTTAATACGACTGCCTCCGTACGTAAAAGCATTACACTTTAAAACATTATAAACTCGTTACTGCCCCTAGATAGACACTATTAACTAACAAATATTGAACATCTAAGGAAACGTGCAGTAAGTCTATTCTACTTAAAATTCAAAGGCAAATACTTTTTTGATAATGTTAAATTTGTTACAAGCGATTTCTGTATTAACCAAAAACTTGAAAAAGCGAAACATTTTTTTGAATTTTTAATTTCATATGCCCAAAACAATAAAAAAATTAAAAAAAAACATTTTCACCCAAAAATGCAAAAATGATGGAAAATAATGAAAACTGAACCCTTTGTCTTAACGAGTGTAAGACATGGTAGCTAAAAATAAAACAAACTTTGAACATATCAATTCTTAGCAGAATTTTCTTGTCGTACACATTAAAGCTGTTGCTTTAAATTGAATTTTTATGTGACGAATCTTGACTTGCTTTATAAAGACATTTGAAATTAAAATGATACATACGAGGAATGGACTCAACTAAAAATATAGATACATGTAGCTGAGCAGCAAGGCTATTACCTACACAAGCATTTGCGACTCAATACCGCTTTTGAATAAATCGGCTGTTAAGTCATATTTCTACTAATCGAAAAGCAGAAAAAATGTACACCTTTGTGATAAAAAAATATTTTATTTAATTTAAACCGTGTCGTACCCAGATGTTTATATAGTAAGCGTCAATTGTGAATTCAACGATTTGACTAATCAGACAAGAGAGTTACTAAACAAAAACAAGTTTTTAAAGAAAAACTATAGTTTCGCATTAATTGAATGTTTATTCAAACCTTTGATTGACTATAATGGTATATACAAACTGTAATTGGTGCTAATGTTATGGCATATGAGCAATATTGTAGTTATCATGTTATCATCATCATTGGGTCCAATGTTACAGCAAGTTTTGCGACTGGTGGCCATGTTGGAAGATAGATCGGCACAGAAGCAACGAACATGGTCAGAATCTCACAAGTTCAGTTATGAAACGTTAGATTAAATCCAGTAAGTGGTTTCTAGTAGATCTTTGTATGCATTTCCCCGTGGGGTCAAATGGCAGCCATGTTGGATGATGGATCAGCACTGAAGTAACAACACATGGCAGCACCTCATAGTTATCTTTCATGCCAAGATTGGTTTAAATTTATTCAGTGGAGTTCTTTGTATGCATTTTCCGTAGATTCTAATGTTAATTTTATACCCCCACTGGCCGCCATGCTAGATGACGGATTTGCACAAAATGAACAACACCTCATAGGCATCATTCATGCCAAGTATAGTTCAAATCCTTTCAGTGGTTCTCAAAAAGTTATTTGCATGCATTTTCCCTTCGAGTCCAATGTTAAACTAAGTTCTCCGCTGACGGCAATGCTGGATGACAGATCGGCACCAAAAGGAACAACACTTTTTCAGCACCTCATAAGCATCATTCCTGCCAAGTTTGCTTCAAATCCATTTAATGGTTCTCAAGAAGAAGTTCTTTGTATGCATTTTCCCAAATGGTGCAATGTTAAAATTAATTTCTTCGATGGCGGCCATGTTGGATAATCGGCACCAAAGTAACAACACTTGATCAGCACCTCATTAGTATCTCTCCTGCCTTTTTGGTTTCAAATCCATTCAGCGGCCCTCAAGAAGTTGTATAAGGAAAAGTTTACGACGGACGGACGGAGGACTGACACCAAGTGATATCAAAAACTCAGCCTGGTTATAGCCAGGTCAGCTAAAAAAGGAAGACGAGTACAATATCTAGTCAAATTGTTAGGATTTCCCGAGACGGTTTATAGTTTTATAGTCAGACTTGCAAAAGAGAAGTGCACAGGTAAGCTGTGTAAGTGCAATAAAATGCTCCACCGGACAAGGACAAAGGTTCTTGTTTTGCTTTGAGACAAAATCGGATACCGTATACCAAGTCATCGTTTTCTATGCAGTCATTTTCGTAAGGATTTTGAATTTAACGGCCAGACATCAAATGTGTAATTTGCAGACAACTTTATTAAGATGTTGAAATGGATAATAATAACCAAATCTAACCCTTAACAATAAGAAAAAGAAGGAAAACGGGGAATGTGTCAAAGAGACAACGACCCTAAGGGGAGCAATAACAACTCAAAGCCACCATAAGATCTTTAATGAACGGTGAGGAAACCCCACACCCAACGGTAGGTCGGAGTTGGCCCCTAAATAGAAGAGTAATCAAGTTCAGCGAAATAAGCATCTTCCTAGACTCCGATAGACATAAAGTGAACTAACTAAAAACAGACAAGACACACAAAGGCTTAATAAATTTCCTGACTTAGGACAGGCGCAAACCTGCTGCGGTGGGGTTAAACTAGTTTTATTGGGCCCAAACCTTCCCCCTAGCCTGTTTATTTAACGTTCCATGAACTACTATCCTTTGGCCAGTTTCACAACCAGATTACCTCAGATGTTGAATTTGGATGGAACATAGATGTTAGACATACTAAAGTGCAGTACCCGAACAGTAAGAATTCTAAGCTAAGAAACAGAATTCAGGACTGAAGGATTTTACTCGCACACTTGTTCTTGTATTCTTGAATAAAGGCTCTTGGACATCGT